>ML785346.1:1028355-1038682 GCA_009831015.1 Picea engelmannii
GATTCCTCGCTTCTGACCTAGTTGTTAGACGTAAAGCAAGATGATGATATTACTTGCTTTTGACCTAGTTGTTAGACGTAAAGCAAGATGTGACTGACACTGAGCTACCAGCTTAACCATTGTGACATTGAGCTAGTGTAGTATTGTGATGTGCCAACCTAGTGCTGTGATGAGGTATCATTTTTATTGATACATATTTGATGCAGATGATGATAGCATTCTTTCGAGAATGATGATGCTGCTGATGAAGAAAACTTCCGATGACTCGTAAATATGCTAACCAATGTTTCAAGATGATATTGACAATACTGTCCTCCAGATGCCATTGATGATGCATACCTCTCTCGCCTGATGCTGATGAAGAATACCCTTCTTGTTAAGGGGGAGTGTTGAAATAATGTAACTGCGAAGAGCATTCTTATTATTACTGAATTAAATCCCCATTGTGGATTAATCATGTTATTATTATTATTATTACTATTGGATTAATCCCCATTGTGGATTAATCATGTCGGTAACTGTATAAGGACCAAATCCCCTTTTGCGGATTGGTCATCAGACAATTACAAAGGGAAGAATAAGAAGTTGGCCCCAACAGTTATTATGGAAGACCCAAAATTAATTAAAGGTGGGTTTACCCACCCAGAGTGAGAGGTCGGCCCTGCTAGTTGTGACCTTTCACATGTGTCAATCTTGTATAAATAAGAGGGTAGCGCCTCACTTCAAACACACAATTCACTTGCTCATTCTCTTATGAGGCAAGCTGCAATTACCAATTGGAGAGAGGAGAAGAAGAGTGGTGCATCTCTTGGGGAGGACTTTCTATATTGGTTTGAGCTATCTCTTGAACATTGTATAAGCTATTTATGATAAGGAAGTTTTTGCTGGGTTTTCTTCCCCTAGAGGGTTTCCCAGGATAAATGTTGTGTCTCTTGTGAATGTGTATTTCTCAGTGATCTTGTTCTTATGATGCTCTTATCTATTGAAATGAAAAGAACTATAATAATGGCATAAACATTAACGTTGAGTATGTGGTGGCGACCTTCCTCTTACTGTGAGAACGGATCACAAAGAAGATGAACTTCCCAGTCTGTGAAATGACCTTACTGCATTGCTTAGCAGAGATTAAAGAAATAACACTAGGCGGTGCCACCTCTAGGATCCTCTACAATTGTCTACCCAAAGTAATAATAACATTGCGGGGTCTAGACTCATACAAAACATGACGCTTCCACAAATATGGTTTTCCTAAAAGAACATCACAAACTTCAAGGGGAGAAATAAATATCACACAATACCTCATCTTTGAAAGGCTTGATGCCATAGGGCAGACGACACTATTGGATGACACAAAGATCTCTTCTTTGATGAAGCCAACCAATGGTGTAGGGCTGCGGGTGTAGTGTTGTTGACAGGTTCAACCGCTTGACAACCTCTGCCGAAATTAGGTTCTTATGACTACCGCTGTCAACAATGAAATGAATCAGAGCCCCCTTGACCCACATTTGCGAGTGAAAGAGGCATTTCCCTTCCTTTGGTTCTTCTGGTTTGCTTGGTTGAACTTTGGTGGTAGCGACAGTGGCACTGGGTTGAATATCGATAATCTACTTCCCTCCTTTAGGATTTGACTTTGAATTAGAATCAACCTCTAACTCGGAAGCTTTCAGCTCGGCCACGAGAGATTGCTTGGAGCGACATTCGTCGGTGTTGTGCCAAGGAATTTTATGGCACTCACACCATTTTCCCGTGTCCTTCTTCGTCTTCTCGTTTGCCTTCTTGTGTTGCGGCTTGGAAAGATTGTCCTAAGGGTGACCATCTCGACTTGGTCCCCTTCTGTGTGGGTTGGGGTTTCCTTTGCTCTGTTTCGACTGTGAGGGGTTTGCAGATCCAAACTCTTGCCATTTCTGCTTAAATTTCTGCTCGATCTTGACAACGTATCTATAAGCTATGCCCAATGAGGCGATGTTCAGGAACTCCATTTCTGTTTGAATCTATCTATGCAAACAACTGCGGTATTTGAGTACCAGATGATGCTCATAATCTTTGATACCCAATTTGGTGCGTAGGGTATGGAAAATATTGGTGAAGTCAGGTACTATCTGGTCCCTTTCTTGACGTAGGGTGATCCATCTAGTGTACTGGTCCTCGTAGCTTCCAACATGGTAGTACTATTCTTTAATGGCATCTCGAAAGGAATCCCATGTAGGGGCCACCACAAAAATTGTAGATTCCTCCACGACCCTTTTGCTCAGAGTAAGTATCCCACCAGTCTTTAACATGAGGAATGACCTTGAGGAGTGCAAAAATGATATTTTCCTAATTGAAAAAATTGTGGACCGAAAAATATCCTTCGAGCAGATTCAACCATTTATCTACAACATCCACATCTATCAGTCCTTCAAATAATGGAATATCAAAATTTACCTGTACCTTGAATGGGGTTGCATGGCTGCCGGATGAAGATGCTTCTCCCATGGGCAACCAACGAAGGATTTGCGCGAAGTTGTCCATCATTTCGTTCCTTTGTTGCGCGAGGGATTCCTTGAGCAACATTTTAATAGGATCTCCTGCTCCATTATATTTCTTTTCGTCTCCCATGGGTTGTTGTTGGGCTTTGTGCGACCGATCTGGTAATGGCTCAATTGGTTCGAGGCCCAACTTCTTGTACCCAGACCTTGTTAGGGACATGCACGAAGAAAAATAAATGAAGAGCAGACCACTCTGATACCACTGATCCAGATTTAGGAGCAAAACGAACTGATTAATACACTGAATACAATAAACACAGAGATATGAAGAATAACACAAATATCTAGTGAACAATATCTTCTATTAAATAATGAAATAGACTGAAACTGTAAAACTGCATAACTAAAACTTGCTCGGATGGTGGAAGCTATCTCCGAGAAGAGATGTGGCTGCTATGCGCATCCGTTTGAGCATAATCGATTACAATGAGGGTCCAAAGGCCCTTTTCATATTACTCATGAATGTCAAAACCCTAGACATCCAAAAAATTAACCCTAGAAGGTGAAATGCCAAAAGTCATGAGGGCCCTATGGGTATGTTGGTGTAATTTGGTACCTCACCTTCCTAGGGTCGTAACTTTTTCATACGACCTCTGTTTTAGGCCTGTGATAGCCCGTTGGAAAGGTCTTTAAGAGAACTACACATTTCTCCATGAGATTCTAACTTGGTCTACAATTTGACTGTGACGAGTCAATAAAACAACGTTTATGGCCCCAAAACAACCCTGTAAGTACAACAAGATGTGTTGACATGAAAACATACAAAATAAGCCAATTGGATTAGGCAAAAGACCTCCTGTATCCACCTGGAGAATGTGTGAGGCTTCATATAGCCCAAGAAGTGTAGAACTCACAATTATAAAGCAGTACAGAAAGACGTGCTGAATAAAAAACGGACATGAGGAGCCAGTGAGAATAAGTGGGTGGCCACCAATATCCACCTAGATCAATCTACCCTTAAAATTTATGTATTTAGCCACCCTTGTTGCCAAACATATGTAGTAGTGAGATCACAAACTAAACTTGGTTTAGTGTGAGTTAACATCTTCCCCTTATTATGAAGCCCTTTGAAAAGATCATTGGGAAGGAATATATCATTATTGCAGAACCAACACCCACTTTCCAAGGAAATACATTGACCAATGCTTTCCAATTCCATTGGTTAGATGCATTTTAATACATTTCCTTTCAGACGTATTCCAATCCAAAACCAAGCCCGGGACTAAATATTTATATGTGATAATCCTCTTCCACAAGCTTTCCTTCTATGTCAATCAAAAGAGATCGTAGACTTTCAGATTCCAACAGGTCGAGGGGAGTTCGCTATTTAACCAGGCAGTTCCGTAAAGAAGAGGAGGGCAAGAATCAAAATTTGAAATGGCTTTATATCTGCTGCGGGTTATTGTTAACAGAACAAGTGCAATGGGAATCGTTCCACCAATAATAATGAGGAGAAAGAGATGAGGGGATTGTTTGCGGGGAGACGGTTTCAACCTAATCATTTTAAAATGACTACCACTCCTATAGCGCAAGCCACTACGAAGGCTGCAACTGTAATGGACGATCTGGATGTGGGAACACTGTACCAACAAGGTCGATGGAAGGAGGCGCTACTCATATTGCAAGTTAAAGACATAAGCGTAGAGAGGTGGACTTACGTTTATCTGTTGCAGGGCTGCATTGAAAGAAAGGTCTTGTCAGAGGGCAAACGAATCCACTCTCACATGAAGCAGAGGGGGGAATGCATGGCAGACACGTTTTTGTCAAACACACTTTTGCACATGTATATCAAGTGCGGGAGTGTGGTGGATGCTCGCAGGGTTTTCGATCAAATGGCAGAACGGGAACGGGATGTCTGTTCCTGGACTGCCATGATCGCAGCTTACTCGAGGCACGGTCCTGCCCAGGAGGCACTCGTGCTCTTCCACCAAATGAAGGGACAGGGCGCTCGGCCAAATCAGTTCACGTTTTCCAGTGTTCTTCCGGCATGTGCGAACTTGGGGTATCTGGAACAGGGTATAGAGATTCATTATCAGATAACAAGAAGCGGACTTCAGTCCGATGTTGTTGTGGCGAATGCCCTTGTGGACATGTATGCCAAATGCGGCAGCTTAGGTAAGGCCCGCGAAGTGTTTGACAAAATGCGTCAAAGAACTGTGGTGTCTTGGAATGCAATGATTGCAGGATATGCGCAGAATGGACTGGTGGATGAAGCCCGCGAGCTTTTTAAGCAGATGCCGTGTCGAGATGTGGTATCTTGGAATACAATGATGGCAGGCTTTGCGCAGAATGGGTTCGTTTATGAGGCTCTGAGGCTCTTTAAGGAAATGCGTCAACCGGATGTGGTTTCATGGAATACGATGATTACGGGTTTTGCGCAGATTGGGTTTGTTGACGAGGCTTTCAATCTTTTTAAGAGTATGTACCGGCCAAACATTGTCTCATGGAATGCGATGCTCGCAGGGTTTGCACAGAACGGCTTTATTGATGAAGCCTACACGCTCTTTCAGAAGATGCCTTATAAGAATGTCTTATCCTGGACAACCATGATGGCGGGATTTGTGCAGAATGGACATGGCGAAGAAGCTCTGAGGCTCTTTCATCAAATGGAATTGGCCGGGGTAAGGCCGGACTCCAAGGCCTTCGCTAGTATTCTTCCAGCGTGTGCCAACTTTGGAGCTCTGGAACAGGGCATGGAAATCCATGAGAAGATAATTAGGACTGGTTTCCAGTCTCATGCGGTGGTGGTGAATGCTCTCATTGATATGTATGCCAAATGTGGTAACCTTTGGAAGGCACGTGAACTCTTTGACAATATGCAAGAACGAAATGTTGTGACTTGGTCAACAATAGTTGCAGGATACGCCATGAATGGCTTTGGAAGGGAGGCCCTCAAACTCTTTGAGCAGATGTTACACTGTGGCATAAACCCAAATGATGTTACCCTAGTAGGCGTATTGTCTGCCTGCAGCCATGCAGGTCTAGTGGATGAGGGCTATGGATACTTCAATCGCATGAGCGATCACTATCACATAATACCTTCAATTGATCACTACAGATGCATGGTTGACCTTCTTGGCCGTGCTGGGCATCTTGATGAAGCACTAGACTTGATCGAGAAAATGCCAATAGAACCTGATGCTTTTGTTTGGAGTTGTTTGCTTGGTGCTTGTAGCATTCATAACAATATAGAGGTGGCAGAATGTGCAGCACAACACATTTTTGAACTGGACCCTCTGAATTCGGCACCTTATGTGCTACTTTCAAATATCTATGCTGCAGCTGGCAGGTGGGGAGACATGAGAAAGGTACGCCAAAAAATGAAAGACAGAGGCATTAAAAAGGCACCTGGATGCAGTTGGATTGAGGTCAATAAACAGGTGCATGCTTTTCTTGTAGGCGATTGGTTGCCAGTAAATGTAGAAAATGTATATAAAGTTTGAGAACCTGTGTTGGGGGAGGAAAGGGGCAAGGTTCCAAATATGATAATTGTATTGGATAGTAAAGAGGAGGTGGAACAGCAAATTCATTGCCGCCATAGGGAGTGAGAAGCAATTGTTTTTTAACAGACTACAAAGCACATCCCATGGAGCGCCTGTTCAAAACATAAAAAGTCTTCAATTGTGTGGTGGCTTGCCACATTGCAATGCAGATACTCTCTATGATCCTTCATAACAAGTTTTATCAATGTATGCAGGAGTTAACATCATTTCAAGGATGGACACTGTTCAGGGGGCAATTGTTGGTCATTCTAAATGATGGAACTTATACACATACACATGTCAACTCTACTACTTTGGTATCAAGGAACTGGATTTTGATTTCAATAGTTCCAGTAAAGTGCATTGTTTGGAGGTCTCCTGCATGCATTTGGCATTGATGGGAAGAACCAATTCAGAGTCACTGCTAAGATATAGTGAACAGGAGATCATTTTTATATGTCATATGGTGAGGTCAGACATAGAGTGGGAATTGGATGGTGACAATTTTTCATAGCCCTAATTTCTGGGGATGATTTTATTCTTAGCATTTCGTTTCATTGCAGCTTGAAAAAGAAACGGTAAGTATAATATCAGGCTGCATCTCATGTAGGTCCTCGACTGCACCCAATTTACATATGCCCTTTAACGAAAGTAATTTAATTAATTTTTTTTAATCACTTATGAAGTATCGATAGAGGCATCAACAATTGTGAGCAAAATTGTCCCATTAGCATTTAGCCTAACAACTTCCAAGCTTGAAGTGGGATGATAGTATGCGCAAGGCATATTTCCTCATTTTTCTGAATTCAAAGCAAAACAATTCAAATGCTACACCGTCCATTCTATCTCTAACAATGATCTCCCACATGTTGGTTGGTTTAGGTGGTTTCCTTGGGTAATAGGAGCTTAGATGTATTATGTTGATTTGAAGTGTGTGTCTCTCTCTCTATATAAGCATTCTCCAAATCAAGACTCATAATTACTATTAATGGCTGCGATGTAGCCAGTTTGTAACATTCAAATACAAATCTTTTGGTTAAGAAGGTGTGAGTGAAGGATATCTTTTTCTCCAAAGTCGTCCAGGACCTGCACTTGCCCCCCACCACAAACACAAGCACAAGCAACTCACTAAGGGCAAACATGTTGTTGGGGAGACTTGAACTTCTATGAAGACATTAACAATGTCTCGCTTTCACAACATCACTCTTTTAGGACTTGGATTATATATTTATTAACAATAATTACGATAAGCATTGAGGGGCTTCCACAGTGCAACATATGAGATATTATTTTCGGGATTATCTGCGTAGAGTAAGTCATTAATCTATGTGATTTATTTTGCTAGTTTCAATCCCACAATACTTGCTAAGGTTTTGCAAATGGGGTAGCAAGCTAAGTGGGCTTGATTGTGGGGAAAACTCCATAGTTAAGCACGCTTGAGCCAAATGAGTCTTGGGATGGGTGACCTCCTAGGAAGTCTTGGTTACCGGGTGAAAGCTGCGAAAGTGATAATTGATGCTATGTGATTCATTTTGCTAGTTTCAATCCCACTTCTTCACCCCTGTGAAAATCACCCGATGCAATGAGTACTATGTGGACTATTCAAAATCATGAGAAATTTGTCAGTGGCGACTAGTACTCATGGACATGGGTCATAGATTAATGACTTACTCTACATAGATAATCCTAAAAATAATATCTTATATGTTGGACCGTGGAAGCCCCTCAATGCTTAAAATAAAAAGAGTCAAGAGAGTTCTAATTGAATAGTTCACAAGGCACAATACTTGCTAAGGTTTTGCAAATTGGGTAGCAAGCTAAGTGGGCTTGATTGTGGGGAAAACTCCACAGTTAAGTGTGCTTGAGCCAGAGGAATCTTGGGATGGGTGACCTCCTGGGAAGTCCTGGTTAACGAGTGAAAGCCCTCAAAGTGATGATTGATGCTATGTGATTCATTTCACTAGTTTCAATCCCAATTCTTCACCGCTGTGAGCATCACTCAATGCGATGAGTACTAAGTGGACTATTCAAAATCATGAGAAATTGGTCAGTTGTGACTAATACTCATGGACATGGGTCATAGATTAATGACTTACTCTACGTAGATAATGCCAAAAATAATATCTCATATGTTGGACTGCGGAAGCCCCATAATGCTTAAAATAAAGAGTCAAGGGAGTTCTACTTGAATAGTTCATAAGGTACAATACTTGCTATGGTTTTGCAAATGGCGTAGCAAGCTAAGTGGATTTGATTGTGGGGAAAAATCCACAGTTAAGTGCGTTTGAGCCAGATGAGTCTTGGGATGGGGTGACCTCCCAGGAAGTCCTAGTTACTGGGTGAAAGTCTGAAAGTGATGATTGATGCTATGCCATTCATTTCACTAGTTTCAATCCCAATTCTTAATCCCTATGAGCATCACCCGATGCAATGAGGGTTAAGTGAACTATTCAAAATCATGAGAAATTGGTCAGTTGTGACTAATAATCATGGACATGGGTCATAGATTAATGATTTACTCCACAAATAATCTCGAAAATAATATCTCAATGATTATGATTTAATATAATTTATTATACTTCATCAATGAGTAGTTTGATTGTTTCATTCGATTATAAAAAAAATCAATTGTTTAGGCTTTGACTGTAGGCTAAGTCACCTGACACGATGACACATAAATGTGAGTGTTTGACACGTGGCACGATGACCCCAAAAACAAAACATGGAGGATACACACACACACACACACATATGAAAAAATTGAAAATTATGCATACAAAAATGAAATATAGACATAAAGATTCATATTTTGTTAAAAACTAGAAGATTTACATGATACAAAACATGTAACATAATACATTGTAACATCAATGATGATCAAATTACAAACACTTGAACACATAAGAAATTAGAACCATACGCTGCAACATTCTCAATCTCATTAAGTCACCAAAATCAAAATGTATTAAAATGTAGATAGATACCGAGTTAGAGTAATTGAAGTCTGCTACTACAGGTGGGAATGCCAATGGAAAATACCGAATAGCCATAGGGTAGATACTAGAACCGTAGATGTAAGAATCTCATAGCTCATGAGTCGTGACTGTTAGTAGTCCTCCATGTCATAATCATCAAGATTCACATCACTACCATTTCTCTCTCCTCTCTCCTCCTCCTTCTCTATATCCAATGCAATCTGTGCATTTGTTGATGTGGAGGATGACCCCTCAAGAAGATCACCATCATCAAAAGTGATCGACTCTAGCACTGGTTCATTAAGATCCAAGTTGGCTGATGCCAACTCAACACTGTTGTCTAGACTGCAAACCCATATCATTAGGAAACACATCCCACATCTTTGTCTTTCCCTTCAACCACTCTTCTCTCTGTCTGTAAATAAGATAGAGGTTGGTCTACACATACACCACTAAGTCACCTGACACGATGACAAAGAGGAGAGTTCAACATAAGAGTTTATACTTGAGTGAAGTGTACATTTTTATTGGGGTCATGACAGAAGATTTCAAGAATCAATGTCACCAACTTCAAGGTACATAAAGGGCTTGGTGCCCTTGATTAAATCTCAGTTCCATACCCTCATACATGATAGAATCCAGTGGAAACATTGCAATCTTGCCAATCTTGAAATCCTAAAAACCGTTAAGTCTGTTGAATTTTGAATGAGACCTAAAACTCTACTTTCTCCATATGAAGTCCAATGAGGTTGGAACACTCTCAAACATCTTGAAACAATTAATGGTAATGTTAAAAATTTAAGTAAAATGATGAAAATGAAAGATAAAGGAGAATGCCACTTTAATATGTCACTTTTATTTTAAGAATTTAATATTACCATTAATTACTATGGTGGGTGAAATGGGGGGGTTGAGACCTCTTTAAATAACATTAGTAAGGCGAAATAACCTTCAATTGCGCACCAAAACACCTCACAACTAAAACTTGCATGAGAAAACATGAGCCAAGGTCCTTTTTTTGCATGACATGTGTCTTATTTTTAAGACACATTGAGTGCACGTGTCAGGCACGTATCCTCAGTGTGTTATGTCTGACACATAGGATACACGACTGTTGGTCCCCGGTTTTGACCATGTTCTTTGCATATACTATATACCACAGACCTCCAACTATATGCCAGTACCACCCTTTTTGACCTCATTTTGATATAATCAACATTCCTTTACCATCCAAAGGGGTCACCTAAGGTATTTTTGAAATTCAAGCTATTATTATGCATTTTAATACTTTAAATTGATAATTGGACTAATATCACTTGGGTTAGGTACCATTGCTATTCTT
>ML785346.1:1053081-1071489 GCA_009831015.1 Picea engelmannii
TTTTGTATGAGATTGTTTCATGATTCATGATATACATAATATATGATAGTGGGGTTTTTAGCTTTACGCTTTCCCAGTAAAACTTCTGTGTTGTGTGTTATTGATATTTCACTTTGTGCATTGTGGTTGTGATCATGGTTTAATTGCTTCCACAATAATAATAGTAGAAGCAATTCTATATTTAACAAGTGGCAGAAATTGTTAGATCAGGAGAATCGCAGGAATACATTAATTTGTATCGAAATTTCTACATGGTATCAGAGCCACGGAGGCCACGGAGTCATGGAAGTGAGGTGCGAATATAATTTCATTCTCATAGGTCCCGCCTCTAGCTGGGTGCGAACTGTAGTACTGAAAACTTCCGGTGTTTTCAAGAACAATAATTCTCGCACCCTAGACAAAGGCAGGGTGCGAACTTCATTGACATTCTCGCAGGAAAATACACTAGCAGGGTGCGAAATTCCCTCACCCTAACAGTGGAGCAGGGTGCAAACTTCTTGAGCATTCTCGCAGGTAAATACACTAGCAGGGTGCGAACTTGACAGGCAAGTTCGCAGGCTATACACAAGAAGGGTGCGAACTTCCCTCAGGTTGCTCTCAGGTGGGGTGCGAACCTCCCAGGGCAAGAGGAAAGTGAAGGGGTTGAGTTTTGGGTTGGATAACATTCAAATTTGCAAGATTTTCTTGGTGTGACACTTGATTCAAGATCGAAATGTCTTTCAATGGCTTGAGGTTGGAGTATGCACTCGAAGGAAGCTCTAACTACATTTCTTGGAAGGACAGGATGGAGGCAGTGCTTGAAGACAATGGCTTGAAGGGTTACATTGACGCAGATGTTCCTAAGTTGGATGCGACAGACACTGCAAATCTTGATGCATGGAAAAATAAAGTGGCGAAGGTGAGGAGGATTCTGTTGGAGAGAGTACGAGACCTCATTGTCTCAAGTCTCCATGGGAAAACCACACCATATGCAATGTGGAAGGTTTTGACAGATCTGTTCCAAAATAGCAGCGACCATAGGAAATTGGCGCTCAAAGATAAACTCAGGAATATTAAGATGGAGAAAGGTGACACCATTCCAAAATATCTCACAAAGTTTGTCCAATGTTGGGATGAGCTTGGAAGTGTGGGAATAACAGTCGCTTCTGATGATTTGGTGAGCTTGGCACTCCTAGGGCTTCCTAAGAGTTGGCACAGTTATCAAGACTCTGTCAATGGAAGGGAAAAATTACCGAATTGGGAATGACTATGGTCGGATCTGGTGCAAGAGGAGTTCAGGCGAAATACCAGAGATGGATCTTCATCAAAGCATGATGATGAAGAGGATTGTGCTTTGATTGCCAAGGCAAGGAAAGGGAAAGGGAAGAAATTCCAATCAAATTTCAAGTCTAAAGTCAAGAAGCTGGATTTGTCCAAAGTGAAGTGTTTTCACTGTCACGAACGTGGGCATCTCGCTACTAACTATCCGTAGAAGAAGAAGAACAAGACGGTTGTTGGAGCTGCAACTGGTGAGGCTCTTGTCTCACAATTTGAGCTCGACTTCGCTTTGATTGCATGCATGGCTTCAAGTGCATCAGGATCGGTGTGGTATTTGGATAGTGGCGCTTCCTTCCACATGACGAGAGATAAAGAGTCTTTCATTGACTTGGAGGAGAAAGATCTCAGAATGCATATAGAGATGGGCGATGATGGAAAATACAGTGAAATTGGTATTGGTACCATTACCTTTCAAAGGGAGTCAGGTAATCCATTTCAATTAAAAAATGTTATGCATGTTCCAGGTCTGAAGAAAAACTTGGTTTCAGTCGCAATGTTGGAGGACAGAGGTTATGATGTTGTTTTTAGCAGTGGTATAGCTTACCTGCGACATAAAGCAACAGGTCAAGTCAAGAAGATAGGGATTCGAGTTAAGAATATCTACATGCTGTAGGTAGATGGCTGTGGTGCCATGATAGGCAAGGAAAAAACAGTGGTGAGCCGGGATGAGGGTGAATTATGGCACAGGATATTAGGCCATCTTCATCATGGAGCCTTGAAGATCATGCAACAAATATCTACTGGACTTCCAAGGGGAACACTTGCTCAGTCAGATCAGTGAAAGGGGTGCACCCTGGGGAAGTAGGTAAAGTCCACCTTTCATGAAAAGGAGAACAATGCTTCGGTAATCCTAGAGAGAGTTCACATGGATGTGTGTGGACCATTCTCAGTTGCTTCAACAACAAAACATAGGTATTATGTTATTTTTGTTGATGAATTTTCTCATAAATGTTAGATATTCTTCATGCAGAAGAAGGATCAAACATTCTCAAAGTTCTGTGAGTTTAAAGCATTGGTGGAGAAAGACTCGGGGAGGCAAGTGAAGGCTCTAAGGAGCGATAATGGTGGAGAATACATCTCTAACGAATTCAAAGACTTCTGCAGAAGAGAAGAAATTCGAAGAGAACTCATAGCGCCTCATAACCCACAACAAAATGGGGTCGCAGAGAGAAAGAACAGAACGATCGTGGGTGCAGCATGAGCGATGTTGCATGATCAAGGCCTACCATTGCATTTGTGGACAGAAGCATGCAATACTGTGGTTTACGTGCAGAACCATTGTCCTCATAAAGTACTTGGCATGAGTACACCTGAAGAAGATTTTACTGGTAAGAAACTTGATGTTTCTCATTTTAAAAATTTTGGTTCATCTGTTTATGTGCATGTAAACAAGGATTCCAGGAAGAAGCTGGAACCGACTGCTGAAGTTGGGATATTTGTGGGGTACACAAAAACAACCCATAATTATCGTGTGTATTTGCCAAACAGTAAGATGACTGTTATGCGACGGGATGTAAAATTCGATGAGGGGAAAGCCATGCGGTTGTCGCTTGAGTGGGAGCTAGACTTGCATGCAGAAGAGGAACTGTTGGTTCCCAAGGATGAGTCTCAAGATGTGGATCAACCACATGAAGAGGTTCATGGAGTGGAGGAAACCACTCAAGCAGAGCCATCCATCAGAAATGGCAGAAAGCACACCACGGAAGATGAAAGATTGAGACTAGATGCTGCACAGAATGTAGGAGCCCCTATTTCACAGCGTAGATAGAGACAGTCTCCTGATCGATTTGCTGGATACATGGCTCTCATGAGAAAATGTATTGTGACTGAACCATCTTCCTTTCAGGAAGCAGTGCAGGACCCCACTTGGGTTGATGCTATGGTATAGGAGTATGACTCCATTGTCAAAAATAGTGTATGGGAAATTGGCCCAAGACCTATTGATAAATCAGTGGTAGGTTCGAGATGGATATACAAGGTAAAGCAAGATGCTGATGGGAGTGTGGAGAAATACAAGGCCAAGTTTTTGGCCCGGGGCTTCTCACAGATCGAGGGGATAGATTATGGTGATACATTTGCACTTGTCGCAAGGTACTCTTCCATAAGATCCATCCTTGCACTCTCAGCATAGATGGGCTGGCGCATTCATCAGATGGATGTAAAAACTGCGTTCCTCAATGGGATCATTGAGGAAGAAGTGTACATTGAGAAACCAGAAGGTTTTGAGACCTTTGACAGAGAGTCGCATGTGTGCAGACTCAAGAGAACACTGTATGGGCTGAAGCAAGCACCCCGTGCTTGGTACACTCTGATAGACAACTATTTCACCGGATTGGGCTTCACCAAAAGTGAAGCAGATGAAAACCTATACCAAATTGTGGTGGAGGGTAAGCTATTAATCATTGTTCTTTATGTTGATGATTTAATACTTACTGGTGATGAGCAGTTGATAAACTCATGCAAGGAGGACCTTGCAAAGGAGTTTGAGATGAAGGATTTGGGCCTTCTTCATTATTTCCTTGGATTGGAAATATGGCAGCGAGATGGTGAAATTTTTGTGTCTCAAGGAAGGTATGCAAGGGAGATATTGGGTAAGTTTCACATGGAGGGCTGCAAACCCATGGATACTCCTCTTCCAGGAAACTGGAGGAAAGAGGATGCTACTTCTGGAGAGGTAGTGGATGCTACTGTCTATCGACGATTAGTAGGTTCGCTAATGTATTTAGTGAATACAAGGCCGGACATTTTCTATGCGGTTAACTAGCTAAGTCAAGCGATGGTTAAGCCTACCAAACTCTTTTGGAAGGCGGGGAAGCATGTCCTGAGATATTTGAAGGGCACATCTGAGTATGGATTATGGTACAAACAGACGGATGAGGTGAAGTTGCATGGCTTCATAGATGCATATTGGGCAGGCAGCCCAACGGACAAAAAGAGCACATCAGGAGGGATCTTTAGTATCAGATCTACAACTGTTTCTTGTTACAGCAGGAAACAGAGATCCGTGGCACTTAGTTCAATGGAAGCGAAATACATGGCAGCGAGCCAAGCTGCATGTGAGGCTATCTGGATGAGGAAGATATTGGTTGGTTTGTTTATTTCTCACTTAGATCCGACAATGATTTATTGTGATAATCAGAGTTGCATTAAACTCTCGATTAATCCTATGTTTCATGACAGATCTAAGCATATAGATATCTGGTATCATCATCTCAGAGATTGTGTGCAGTGGAAGATCATGTTGCTTCAATACATCCCTACGGAAGATCAAGATGTAGACATTCTGATGAAGACGCTCACCAGGAGAAAATTCGAATATCATAGAGACAGGATTGGGGTGAAGGATAATCCCTTTCTTGTTGAGAGGGAGTGTTGAAAAGTCAACAAGAAACATATGTCTAGTTTAGTTTTCCCTTAATTAAATTAGACAATAAATATTAATCTATTATCTCATTCATAACTGGGTGATTTGGAATTGTAACAGAATTATAAGTGTAGTTAAGTGAGTTAATATCAGTTGTACTAGTTGTAACTAAACATGCACTAGTGAGAGTTCAGTTAATCAGTGAACTCGCATGCAACTGAAGACTTGCCACGGTTAACTACATGCATGTCATTCCAATGGACACTAGTTGAGATAACATGTGAAAGGGACAGTTGGCTATCATTTGTGATTTGTTCACACATGCAGTGGATATGCTTATGAGCATGTGCAAACGATTCATTCGATTCATTGTGAGAATTCGGATTGAAAAGTTTGTGTAGAGGAGGCAGGCTGTCTGGACACAGGAATTGGCGCATGTATTTGCTAATTTGTGTATGACAGTGTGAGATGATTGTATTGTACTGAGAGCTCTTGGATTAGAGTTTTGTATGAGATTGTTTCATGATTCATGATATACATAATATATGATAGTGGGGTTTTTAGCTTTATGCTTTCCCGATAAAACTTCTGTGTTGTGTGTTATTGATATTTCACTTTGTGTATTGTGGTTGTGATTTTGGTTTAATTGCTTCCGCAATAATAATAGTAGAAGCGATTCTGTATTTAACAAGGGGCGAAAATTGTTAGATAAGGAGAATCGCAGGAATACATTATTTTGTATCGAAATTTCTACAAATACATCAACAACGAGGCTTTAAATGATCTCTAGATTCCAAAAACATCATGCTACAATAAATAACTACATATCTTTAATATCATTACTTATATTAGGATCCTCATCATCAATGTCACCCTCTAAGCATTAAATTAAGATAGAAACAACTTAACATGCCTACTAAGTGATTTTACTTGAGTGAAAGTTACATTTTACTAGGGTCATGAAAAAAGAGTTCAGCAATCAATGTTACCAACATCGAGGTACATAGAGGGCTTGGTGCTCTTGATTAAATGGAAGTTCCATACCCTCATACATGATAGAATTTAGTGGAAACATTGCAATCCTCCCAATCTCAAAATCCTGAAAACTATCAAGTCTGCTGAATTTTGAATGAGACCTAAGATTCTACTTTCTCCATATGAAGTCCATTGAGGTTGGAACCACTCTCAAACATATTGAAACAATTACCATTACCCTAGCCCCCCTCAACCTAAAATTTGTTTTTTTCCCTACAAAGATTTGAAATCTGCCCCTTTAAGTGCATCATATGGGTGTTGTACAAAACCGTACATAATCGACTGGTTCCATATTTTTGGTTGGTTCGGGTACAAAACTGACCAAAAACGGTTCTAGGTCATCGATTCAACTATTTTTTCTTAGAAGGATGGTTTTGCCAGACCGAGCCGATTTTAATAACATTGGGTTAAGGGAAACCTAGTCAACATTGATATGTAGGCTGAATAACCCTCTTGGGGAATCTTCCCCTACTTATGTAACCTTGATAACCCTCTTGGAGAGTGTGCCCTACTTATATGGATCCATAACCCTCTTGGGAGGATTTCCTATCTACTTGAGTGGTATAAATACACCACTCAAGCTTCATTTGTAAATCATTGTTTTTGATCAGTGAGCTAAGGCTTTCTAATATAAATTATCTAATATTATAGGCACCCAAATGTTGTGCTATGCACTGTTGTTCCTTGGATGGATTTTCTTTCACTTGTGTACTTGATCGTCCTCTTTTTAATGCATTAATGGACACTGCCAGTGCATTGTTTTAGTGCCGGTTTATTTATTTTTGATGGATTCTTTTGGGTTGGTGTTTTTGGTTCAATTCTAAACCCTCTTTCTGTTTGTGATCTCAACATGGTATTAGACTAGGTCTGAACCTTTCCTACCTACTTTGCTGCTGTTATGTTTTCTTCTTCCCTGTTCATATTGTTGTGATAAGATTTTGGTGACTAGAAGAGAACTGAATTGGAGGAATATTAGGGATTCTTTTCATGGGGTTTTTGTTTGTTGGAAAATATGTTTTTAGTGTTGTTGGAGCCTATTTTATGCACTAATTATAAAGATCTTGTCTACTGATTTGAGTGCCTAAACTAGGGTCTCTTCTTGGTTGTTCATGTTGGTCATTTTGCAACCAAGTGATTTATTTTAGCTTTTTATTTCAAGATTGATCTGAAGTTTTTGGCTAGTGGAATTGCCCTAAGGACAACATGTTGGAAGATTGGTTGTTGTCATTGATGTCAACCCTAGTCATTGGTTTTGGACCCCAAAGTTGATCAAGAAATTTGGACATGAAGGACACTACACATGCAGATACAACACCCGTGGATGGACAATATACGTCATGTTGTTTCCGGTGATAGGTGGCACGTCATGTGGATCCTCATGGTTGAGGAGAAATGATTTTTTGAAGATGACAATGTGCATTGAAAAAGAAAGTACTGGTCGACCATGAAGATAATTAAAGAAAACAATTACAAAATAAGAAAGTGCTAGGTCGACCCTAATGTCAAAAGGAAGTGTCGTAACAAGTATAAATACACATTGAAGAAATCTCATTTTAATCATCTAAGAAGAAAAGTTTGAGGAGTAGAGTTGTACGAAGGAAGCCTCAATTAGAGCTGTAGGAGTAAGGAAGGGCAAAGGTATTGGTGTGAGGAGGATTTCTGAAAAAATCCTAATCTGAGGGGTCCTTGCTGGTTTCACACTAAGTGTCCCACAAGGAACTCATGGGTTGCATAGCCTCTGTCAAGCGAGGCATTGGTAAAGTCAAGGAAAAAGGTTGGAACAAGTTGCAATAACATCTCTTGGCATCTGGTTCAGGTTTATGTGTAATGGTTATATTTTGGTGATGATATTATCAGTGATATGTTAATGTAAAGATTCATTATATTTTGTATAGTGTTGGGTGGAAGGAAGGGGAAAGGATATAGGGTTTAACCCTCCCTTGAAATTGGAAGTTGTAGCTTCCCTTAATTGGAGGTTGACCCTCCTTGGAACTTGGAAGAGTTATCTTCCCTTGGAAGTCATTACTTCCCTTTAACAATAACTTATGATTACTTCTCATATATGGTTCATGGTGTATTGGTGTATCTCTTCTACTATTCTTCATTGTTCATTGGATATTATTCATTGCTAATTGGATATAAATTGAATATATAATTTGGTTGAAGTATAAGTTGAAAAAGTGTTTGAAATTGTACTTAATACCAATTCACCCTCCTCTCAGTATCAACACAAAAAAACTAGGTTTTTGGGTGATTTCTTTTCTAGGGTTTCATAGGTTTTGTCTTAGGGCCTAAACCCATCTTGAAGGGCTCATTACAACAATTGATTCCAAAGTTTGTTTGACAATCACTTTTAGGGTTCACTTTAGCCTTTGGTCCAAAATTTCTTGTCATCATGTACATGATACATGTTTGCATATCTTCATTTAGGGTTTCATCTTTATACAGTGGTCGTGCTTCTCTTCTAGGGTTCCTTGGGTATCTTTAAGGATTTTTACCTTATTTAAAAGAACATAACTTCCTTTGTAGGGTTCTTCCCTCTCTTCAAAATCTTGGGCTATCTTCTTGTTCATTATTTGTAGTGATATTTCTCTAGGGTTGTGTTTTTGTCTAAGGCTTGTGTTGCCCTAAATATGAAACAATAAATTGTATATTTCTAGGAAGAGGTGGTGCTATTCCCTTCTTTGGTCTATATAAAGAATTCCTTGAAGACTTTATAGATCCTTCTTCTTCGCTGAACCTGCTGATCTTAGAATGGCTCATTTCCCTATTCAATAGAGTTATTGATATATGGGAAGATTTGATACAATTGTTTTTATATGCAATCGTTGTCACATGAAGAGTTGTGGCTTCAAATTTCTATTGACTTGTCTTCAAGGGATTGAAGAGCTTGTGGGAGTAACAATTTGTGACATATATTCTAGATGATATTGCTGACACAATTTACAATGCACATCTACTCATGCACTCCGCGTATGGGTTAGATCTATTGTTCCAAACATTTGATCAAGGTATGGCTTCATTAGTTATACATTTCAAGTTTTTTGGATCAAACACATGGGCCCATATTTTTATTTTTGTAGCTCGGTAGGTGTCTCAACTATGCCTATGTGTCCTAGTCTAACTGATGGACACATTAAAAGACCCAAATCAACCTTAGTTATCTTATCCTAAGTCTGATTTAGGTAATCGACAATTTTTTTGTTTTGAGTGGATTGTGGGGCCCAAGATGAGGCCTAGTGGGGCACACCTCATGGGCTTGTGAATGGACTGTGGGGTCCAATTAAGGGGGGCTGACCTCCTTGGAGCCTTAGAGGCTGGATTGGCACACAAATCAAGACAACAAGGTGGTTGTTGGAAGGATAAAGGAAGGGGATGAGGGTGTGAAGGATGGACATTATCACTCGTGAGGTCGAGCAAGTAAGAGGAAGAAGTGAGCCCAAGCAGAGGTATAAATTGTTTTTTCCTCTTGTCATGGAATAAGTGAGCCCAAGTATTGTATTGCCTGCATACTTCTTCGACAAAGAGCTTATCTGATGTATAAAATGGTAATATGAAAGGTTTCTCCTTACTGCCAAATAATCTAGTTACAGTAAATTCTTTGAACAATTCATAAACCCCTTTTCCAGAGAGAAAGACAGTTGCTTCCAGGGATAACCTTGATGTACTCTGTCCAAATATTAATTTTTTGAATTCTGAGATGAAATTGTTATAAATTGGGTAGATTTTATATTGAGATTTATGTTTGTAAAAAACTGAATACCATGCATATACTGGTTCCAACTTAAAATCAACATTCTTTATCCCATGGAAAATATTCAAAAACATGGCCATAAACAATGGAGAAAATGAGGTAAGAAGTCATATAGAATTTTTGAGTCTTTTTGAGGTTATTTAGTTGGAAGAAAATTTCACGAGATGAGATAACC
The DNA here is from genome assembly GCA_009831015.1 of Picea engelmannii. NCBI lineage: Eukaryota > Viridiplantae > Streptophyta > Pinopsida > Pinales > Pinaceae > Picea > Picea engelmannii. The sequence goes on from ML785346.1 coordinate 1,062,727, forward strand.
CCAATCGATGATAGCTTTTTCATGTAGGGAATAATGCATATCATATATAACATTTCTTGATACAAATATAGTAGATTCCAAACTGATAATGCGGGCAAATAACCATGCAAATTCTCTATACAGGCATTTTAACAAATTTGCCTCGATTGTAGAACTACCGATATTATAGTTTGGATCTTCCAATTAGTTTCTTAGAAATATGTTGCCTCCCTTGTGTTGCTTCCTCACTCTTGAATCACATAGTTGGTGTAGGGAGTCCTAGCATTTTAGAGGATGTTGAAGGAGATAAAGAAATGGGTTGATGACCTTGCGTTTGAATTATCCTTCGTTCAGAAATGAATTTATCTGTGCACTATTGAACAATCTCTTTCATGCCAGTTACCTCTGGAGCACAACCTGCTAATGCTATTCATGAGGTATAGATTAGGTTTTTTTTATTCTTGAAAGAGACTTGTAGTAATTATATGCCTTGGACCACTGAAACTGTTGATCTTCACGACCTAGTGTGGTCACTGTATCTCCACAAAACATTTCCTTCTTCTTACTTGACATCTTTTTTGTTTTTTTTTACAAAGGTGGTGCTACTGTCGATACTTACAAGTTTGCATTTTTATTTTATTAAATTCTACCACGTATTGCCTTGGTAACTCAATCAATCGTAGATCATGCTTTAAATGTCATCATTTTTCATGGGATTTGGATTTGTTGCGACCTTTAATCGATGTGTTGCATTAATAACAACATTATGCTTTTACGAGTGGCATATTATGTAGAAGGGGGTAATAAATATGATGGGAAGTGGTGATGTGATGTTATGATGGACAAAAAATATTAAGTATGAAGGTGCAAAATGATGTATGGGAAGTGTGAAATATGTAACACAGAAATGCAGAGTTGTGGTGTTGCAAACCTAAATGCTTGTGAACGATTTTGGGAAAGGTTGAGAAGGTATGCATTAGGATTTCAAATTCAGTTAAGTGTTAGGAGAGATGTGGACTTGCGGAGTTACGGACCTGAGGACTCAACACAAGACTAAAAGATAAGTGTGTGAGTCTGCATCTTCTTTGGTGGAAAATTCGACTAAGTATCAAAATAAATGAAAAAGGAAAACACAACCAAGTGTTTTTATGAACGCAAGTTTGTAGACTTGGTCATTTAAAAAGGTTTGACAATTTCTATGCATATCTGAATCCACATTTTTGAAAAAAACTAAGTATAAGAGGTGAAAGTGAATCATAAGATACTCAGAGATAAAAGATAATACATATCAATAGCGGGAATGTGGAACTACAGACCCGTGGCTTTTAGATTTGTGTTGGCCCACTCTGCATTATTTGAAAAAATGACTAAATGATTGGAAATTTCTGATATGAGAAAATAAAAGAAAAATAAGAAAAAAAAATGTAAAAGAAATCCTAAGCATGGCTAAATGAAAACACTATATTGGTAAAAAATATAGATCAACATCTGGATCCAAATTTGGGAGAGTAACCCCCTGTGGGTTGTTGAGAACCCAAAATCATGTTCTATTGGGCCATGGAGTCAAGAATAAGAAAAACAAACAAAAAATATACAAAAATACAACAAGAAAGACTATGTACAAGGTTTTTGACTAATGGGGAGTCAACATAAAAAATGATTTAGATGTTTCCCATTAACAAGCAACAACTGAATTACACCCTTAATGTCTTTGAGGAGGTATGAATTATAACCAATTATTTTTTCATTTTGGTATAAGCCGATCCATAGAGCTTCAAAATTTTTATGGGACGATGGTTTCTCTTTTTCTTTTCTCCAAAGAAAAACTAATTGGTCTTTTTGAAAATCCTTTGAAGTTGTACTTTTATCAAAATACTTCTTGATTGTTTCTTGTCTCTTTTTCATTGCTAATACTTCCTACTCTCTTTGTTCCTAGAGTTGTAGAAGTTCATTATATCTTCTTTGCATTGGTGATTGTTTCTCATATTCGTCATTAATGACCAATGTTAATGCATTCAGTTCCATGTGCAAGGGTAATTTTTATTCTTTCCCATATACTAAAAAAAAGGGAGAATGTTCAGTTCCTTTTTGTGGAGTAAGTTGACTTGCCCAAAGTGCATCTATCAATTTATTATGCCAATTCTTGTGGTTAGCTTCAATAGTTTTCTTGATAATATGAATCAATGTCTTGTTTGTTGATTCTGTCATTCCATTTCCTTGAGGATAATAATTAAAAGATTGACCTATGACTATTCCATATTCACCACAAAATTTTGTGAATTTAGATCTAATAAATATTGAACCATTGTCGGTTATGAATTTTTCTGGCACACCAAATATGGATAGTATGTTTTCTTTGAGAAAATGGATCAATTGATCTGAATCTACACTTCTCAATGCTGTTGCTTCTTGCCATTTTGTAAAATAGTCAATTGTTGTAACAATATATGAGTGTACTTTGCTATATTTAGGATTGATCAGACCAATTACATCTAGATCCCATTGAATAAATGGTTGCTCTACCATAGATGTTTGTAAGGGTATAACAACCCTCTTCATTTTTCCTGAGAAATTTTGACATGGAATGCATTTTTGAATGAATTCATAGGAGTCTTTGAATATCATTGGCCAATAGAAACCAATGTGAATGATTTTATGGGCTGTCACCACTGGTGAAAAATGTCCCCCAAATATTCCCTTGTGGGACTCTTGAATTACTTTCATGGCTCTGATGTGATCCAAACATCTTAATAGTACATCAAAATTTCGTCTGAACAATACTTTAGACACTAGAACATATTTGTTTGCTTTTATTTTCAAAGTTATTCTTTCTATTAAAGACATTTCTAGAGGAAATTGACCTATTTTTAAATAAAAGATAATGTGCTTATACCATTCAAAGTTCTCCAAAATTGCTTCTTGAATTACAATGTTAAATCTATCAACATAAGAAGTATTTACAGCTTCAATTCCTGTCATGAATTTACATAAAGCTTGTCCTCATGCAACCTTTAAAAGCTTAATCTCTATGTCATATTCCTGAAGCTTGGTCAACCAATTAGCCCATCTTCATTATTTGAGTTGTTGGTTCAAAAGAATCTTAACTGGTGAATGCAGAACATAATAAATAACATGATTTGAAATAATGTATGTTCTAAAATGGGCAATTGCATTCACAAGTGAAAGTGATTGTTTTTCAATAGGTGAATAGTTCAATTCATAATCATGCAATGTTTTACTCATAAAAGCAATCAATAACTCTTCTTGCTTCTGGTTTTTCTGGGTAAGAATCGAAGCAACATTTTTTTCTAAAGCAAAGGAATACAACATGAATTCCTTGTAAAAATCAAGACTTACAAAGACGACAACAATAGTAATGGCAAGCTTAATCTCTGTAAATTATTTTTGAATTTATGGTGTCCATTCAAATTCTTGATCTTTCTTTAACAACTTATTGATGGGTTTGACAATGGAAACATAATCAGGGATAAATCGTGTTACAAAATTTATCTTTCCAAAGAAATTTTGGACCCCCTTTATTGAGGTCGAGGGTTGAGGCCGTTTATTGCTTTGATTTTTCCAGGATCAATGTATACCCCTTCCTTGCTTACAACATGGCCTAACAAATTTCCTTCTGTTACAAGAAATAAACACTTCTTTGGATTCAATGATATTCCATATATTCTAATTTTCTCAAAAATATGTCTAAGATGTATGAGGTGTATCTCTCTTGATGGTTAAGTCATCTTGATAATCAACCATGAATTTTCCTACAAAATATTTAAAAGCATGATCGATGGCCCTTTGGAAGGTGGCACCTACATTTTTTTAATCTGAATGGAATTCTGATATAAAAATATGCTCCCCATGGTGTTACAAATGTTGTTTTTGGCCTATCCTCCTCCGCTACAATAACCTAGTTGTACCCTGAAAATCCATCTAACATTGACATCAATGCAGACCTTGTAACCTGCTGAAGAAGCATTTCCATATTTGGTAGTGGGTAACTGTCCTTTATACTAAATTTATTAAAATCCCTAAAATAAACACACAAGCACATCTCACTAGTATTTTTCCTAACCACTACTGGATTTGAAAGCCAATCTGGATTTCTAATGAGAGAAATTATGCCAACTTTTTCTAATTTCTCCATTTATATTTTTACCAAAGGATTTATCTCGGGGTTTATTATTCTCAACTTTTGTTTGAAAGGTTTCCCCCCCTCTTTCAGGATACAATATGTTGGAATATTGATTTATCATATTCCTTTAAGTCATCATAACTCCATGCAAACACATCTTGAAATTCTTTGAAAAGATGAGTGTATTTGTCCCTCTCTTCTGTAGTACAACTGGTACCCAAGTTTATATAATTTGGTGATTCATGAGTACCAATGTTTATGTTATGTGTTTCTTGGAATTTTCTAATAGAAGGCTTTTCATGTGGTTTTGAATTTTTGGTTTGATCATCTCTCGTAAAGAGGGATTCCAAATTGACATATTTCTTTGGAGAAGGTTTTTTTCTTTGCTTGTGGATTTTTCCTTGCAAATTATGACTCTCTTCTAGATCTACTTTAGTTATGGTGTCATCATCTGTAAAAAAATTTACCACATATTCATCATTCTCAAATTTGTTTAAGTGTTCTTGATTATCTGGAACTGATGGTCGAAAAATAGTTTTCACTTGATAAATTCCTTATTGTTGTAAATCTTCAGTATTAAAAGGGATGCAGTAACTGCCAATGCATTAGATTTTTGATTCTTATCCATGGGGATAAATGATATATTGAAATATTTGAAATATTCCATGAGCTCCATCACTCTTTTGGCATAGCATTTCAATTTCTCCCTTTTGATTTTATACTTTCTTCTGACATGATTTATAATCAATTCAGAATCATTAGTGACTACTAAGTGTTCAACCTTCATTTGAATGACAATGATTATTCCTTGAATTAACTCGTATTCAACTTCATTATTAGTGCACAAAAATTCAAGTCTTATGGAATGAGGATATATAACAAATTTAGGGCTTTTGAAAGTAATTCCAGCTCCATTTCCCGACTTAGAATATGCACCATCAAAAGACATTTTCCAATATCCTTGGAAATAGTCTTTTTCTTTTGTCTTCTATTGAGTGCAAATTTGTTTTAAATTTAAGACAACATGATTTCCCATTCTAGCATTAAGATAATTCCTCATTAGTTCATTTTCCTTTCTTCTAAAGGAAAAATGTTTTCTTATTTCTCTAGGGACCCTTACCATTGTTCCATATTTATTTGGAAACATCATACAACTTCCGTCATTCATGATATAGCCCCCAACCATTTAGGACCAATCCCTACCCAGGACAACTCCATATGCTGGAGGCATGTCTATCAAAGGACCAGATCTTGTCATTGAGAGGGGGGAGGGTGAACTAGTGACAAAATAATTTGATCAATTTTTCTTTTGTTAATGCAATCAATATTTTAACACAATAGTTATCATGGAATCCAATTGGGAAAAACCACAAACACTTTTCTATTAACTGCAAAATTCTGTTTTACAAGTTACATAGAAGGAAGATGTTCTTCCTCTTAGATCAACACCCACTGATCAGGATGCACCCACACCCTTGTTCACCAACACGAACTGGTAGGAGGTTGCAACCCCCTATTTAGTCAGCTACAACTGACAAGGAAACACCTACTCCCCTGTAGGATTCAACCTTCCCTTGCACCACCCAACCACCCTTAATTTCTGGATCTGGAAAACTTCTATATCATGTCTTGACTACTCCTCTCTCTCTCTCTCTCTCTCTCTCTCTCTTCTGTAATTTAATATTCAATGTATCTGCTACAGTCCAATAAAGGTCTTCTATATCAAACACTGGATTGCATAAATGATGCTCTGTCTCCTTCTGTTATTGATCTTCCATAAGACATTGTCATGCACACTTTTCTAATTCACTTCTCAACATATTTATAAGCCTTTAATATTTTCAAAACAACTCTTCGCAAACAACATGCCTGTTCATTTAATATTCCATAACCCATGTTTTAAGTAACACAGTCATTAAAATGATTTTTTATAACCACACATCATTTTAACAACCATCTAACTTGTTCTTCATAAATCGATCATAGGTATGGATCGATTTAATTTTTAACTCGATTCCAAATCTTTGCAAATACTGCAGAAATCGAGTTCTGTTGAGGCGCTTCCTTCAAACCATTTACATATAACCATACACGCAGGACCACGAGATTATTAATTTAAACGTTTCTTCTTCTTTTGCCCTTTGTTTCTTTATTCCATATGACCTTATGTGGTGACCAAATGTTAGGCCAAACGAGTGCTTGATCACTTATCAAAATAAACAATCACATTTTAATCTCCCAATGAGATGGACGACTGTCGGTACTTCAGGACTTCATCCTTTGCAACTTCCAACCTCTTTAAAAATATCCTGAATAAAAGATGCATGTCCATAATATTCAACAATGATAATGCTCCCAAAGTGTTATTTAGATCATACAACTCATGTCCACTTCGGGACTTCAACCTTTGGGACTTTGGGACTTAGGGCATTTGCTGCTACTGAAACTCTCGAAGTAAAAACTCCCGAAGTGACGTAACTTGCTGACGTCACTTGTTGATGTGGCACTTCCTGAGTGGATTCCATGTGTCACCTAGATTCATGGCTTACATATGCTTAAAGTACCTGTGGGACCTTGACACTTGTCATCATCTGTTTACACCGCGTGTCCTTGATGACGTAGATATCTTCATATGACACATGTTTCCGACGGTTAGGATATCTTTCAAAGTGTTTCCTCAGATCAAATAACTTGTGTCTATTTCGGGACATTTGTGGCTTACTTCGTCCTTCCATTAAACATGATCTGACAGTCTCGATATCTCCCAAAGTGTTCTTCATATCGGATGATTCACATTTACTTTGGGATTTCGGCCTTTGGGTGATCTTACTTGTTCTCAACCCTTTTCTCCCAAAGTGTTCAGCGCCGAAGTTGACCACTGCTACCTTGGCGCGCTCTGAATAGATTAGACGGTCCTCATTTACTTCGAGATTTCATATCAGATGGTATTCGTCTTTGCTTATCCTATCCTTCCACTTAACTTGATCCAATGGTCAATGGGGATTGTGGAACCATAAATTGCGTGTGGTTTAATTCATCGCCCAAACTCCGCAATTGAAGTTGTGCAATTTTTGGTAAGTTAAACACAGTCGTTGATCTTTGAATCGATCAGATCTAATGATCTAGAATAATTGCAGGATTGGAAATAATGTATAGTTTAATTCTCCCTTCGCGCTCCGCAATCAATCCCTTCCCTTGATCTGATGCTTGTGTATCTAACGGTCCTGGTTTTTCCTGCGGAGATTTCGATCCCAATCATGTTTCTGCACTGTGCTTTCCCTTTTGAGCTTCATGTGTGTCATCTCTTCTAAGCTTCTGATCTTCAGTCGCTAGCCCTCCTAAGCTCTTAATTTGTTAGTCTTTATGTACATGGATTTTCATCTCTTTGTTCATACCAACTCATCAGTATAACGTAAAGACATCAGTTGTTGACATCAATGACAATACATCAATATGTCCAACATCTACTACTACAATAGTGAAGACAATTGTCATATGAGGAGCTGCACTTATCCATGCACAAAAGTATTTAATCTCTCCATAAGCCAAGAATTTTCTCGAGTCAATAGCATAAATGATTTCACAAGTCTCATAATGTCTGGTACATTCTGTCCCGAGTTCTTGCATCACTGATAAAGACATAATGTTACTAGTATCCCTACTATCAATCAAACAATTGTGCAATACGACTTCATGATTATCTACAATGATCTAAAATGGTGGAACCTTTGTTTTGGGCTTAGCTGAAGAATAACTTTGTTGCTAATTTGAGTTTATAACTGCAACCTCCATTCTTGTATCTGCATCTTCTAGTATTTTCAAAATATTTTCCCTTTGTTGTGGAATTTTGACAACTTCTATAAAAGGAAAAGTAATTCTGAGTTTCAAAAGATCATCCATTATATTATATGTCATTGGTTAGGCGAAATATATGTCGTTATAATAACGTTGTAGTACTTGCCCAACCATTTAATTGTCAACCCGGGGTACGTAAACTGACGAAGCACGTGCACTGTTTGTGCAGGACTGAAGTAGAACTAATATAATCTAATCTATGTTGCTGAAATCAAACTAATCTAAGAAAGCATTGAAACACTAACTAGGAAAGCATGAAATTGCATAAGGGAAATACAACATGTGAAGAGTTAACACAATGACATACATGAGCTCATACAATATATCAATCTCAAATGATATTACAATAGTCAAATGACAAAACATGAAAGAATAACAAAGCTAAGAATCCCCTTCTCCTAATTACCATCACATCCTAATTGAATTCTAACTTCTAATTGAATTGTCATGAAGAGAGAGCACTCCCTTATATACATGAAGAAGATAATCATCTCATAATTGCAGATCCACTATTCTCTCAACCACTCTCAACTACTTTCCCATTATTACAAGATATGATCCCTTCAAATCCTCACACATATCTCTCATATATCTTAGATAATATATTCTAACAAAATCTCCATGATCTTCTCCTTGAAAAGAGGATTGAATAATTATCTCCTTTGGAATGATGGAAGAGATATTCGAGAAGTCTCTTTGAATTAATCATCCAAATATTCCTACACATTACAAAGCTCACACATAATTGAGATATATATGAAAACATGTATATTTTCTAATATTTAATC
>ML785346.1:1080061-1090694 GCA_009831015.1 Picea engelmannii
TCATAAATTCACTTTTAATACTAAAATGAATAAAGTGGAAAATAATAATGTGAAACCCAAATGTATTTATGAAAATGGTATGACGAAGGTTTAATGGGGCGATGAAATGTAAGGAATAGTGAAGGAAAAGGTGGATGAAAATACGACATTTCTGAGTCCCAACAAGGAGCTGCACTTATCCATGTACAAAAGTATTTAATCTCTCCATAAGCCAAGACTTTTCTCGAGTCAATAGCATAAATGATTTCACAAGTCTCATAATGTCTGGTACATTCTGTCCCGAGTTCTTGCATCACTGATAAAGACATAATGTTATTAGTATCCCTACTATCAATCAAACAATTGTGCAATACGACTTCATGATTATCTACAATGATCTAAAATGGTGGAGCCTTTGTTTTGGGCTTAGCTGAAGAATAACTTTGTTGCTACTTTGAGTTTATAACTGCAACCTCCATTCTTGTATCTTCATCTTCTAGTATTTTCAAAATATTTTCCCTTTGTTGTGGAATTTTGACAACTTCTATAAAAGGACAAGTAATTCTGAGTTTCAAAAGATCATCCATTATATTATATGTCATTAGTTGTGTAGTCTTTGTCTGGTTAGCAATAAGTTGCTGCTTCATTGTTTCTAGTTGACCTGATTTAGTCTTCTCTTTTTCTAGAACTTCTTTTGTTTTAAACTTGTTTACTTGTACCATTGTTTGGAAAACATTTTCTTGCAAAATGTTAGGTTCATCTTCATTGAAAATGTAAAATGGTTCCAATTCATCATTCTGAACTAATTCTAGACCATCATATTGCATACTTCTTGACACCACGTCAAGGTCTTCAAAGTATTCTTCAACATAAGTTTCATCTAACTCAAGAACATTTGGCTTTGGAGCCTGAGGTGCTATTGGTATTTGTTCTCCATTTCTCCTATCATTTCTTGCTCTTTGATCCTGAGTAGTATTCCTTATTTGTTCCTAAGAAGGAACTCTAATGTTTTGGTATTTGATCTTGTGGAAGTTGATTTAGCACTTTGTAAAATCGCAAATTGAAATCTCTTATCCTTTCACCTTCCTTCAAATGCATTTGGGTGAATTGAGTCAATAACGTGTGATACACGACTCGAGGTGCGTACATGGTCATAAAAATAGTTTCTATATCATCGAAGGATGCAATTGATCAGGATGGAAGAGACATATACCATTCATAGGTTGGGCTTATCAATGTTTGTAGGAAAAATCTCACCATTATGTCATTGTGTTCTATTAGATGTAATTCACACATAGATAAAAATTGATCCATGTGTCTTTTTGGGTCCATTATTTCATCTCCTGAAAACATTGGTAAGCCTCCTTGTGGAAGAGTAGGTAACTGATGTTTTTCCCAAAAAAGGTTAAGGGGGATATTCCTTACCCTTTTTTGTGGGATTCTATGTCTTTATCGATGTTCAAGAATTTAATTTCTTCTTTCTTCTCGATTTTAAGGAATTTCATTCCTTATTTCTTCTTTGTCACTCATCCTTTGAATTTCTCTCGCCTCAATTTCAGAACTTTCTCTAACTTCAAGATTTCAAAGTTGTTTGCTTCTACTTCTTGTTATTGGTCCTCTATATGTTTCCAATATTTTTCTCAGTTTCCAACCCTTTGTCTTTGTCTTCTTGTTATCTCTCTTTCTTCTTCACGAACAAGGATTTCCAAATATTTTTCTAATTGTTCTCTTGTCTTGGCTATTGTTATTCCATATTATACAATTGGTGTAATATGCTTTGTTGATTTCCAAGACCAATTTTCAAATTTGGTTGATTCAAGTTAGGTTGAGTCATAAATTATGGTCTGCGAAATCAACCTTTTTCTCTCCCTAGTATGGTCACCAAAATGTTGATCTAAAATACTATTTCATAGTCAAATCTCAACCTCACAAGGATATGAATCCTCCTGCGTTTTTAGAGAGGTGGCACTCCTGTTCTTATAATTCCATGAAAATATAATAAAATAAAACAAAGTCTGAGAAGGGTCAGACTTAATATTTACATTCACATTCAAGGAAAACAACACTTGATATTGGAGACTATGTGTTTTAAAAGAAACTCATATGTACAATATTTACAACATAAATAGATCAGATGCACACATAATATAAAGAACCGATATATCCATCACAACATTCATCAAAACATTGAACAATATCCACAAATAGAGAGAAAATGAAATGGACTGCAATTAGAATCTAGAGCTTTAAATTATCATTCCATAAAGGGATAAAAAAATTATTCCAGTCAAAACATTTGGAAACTCAAGCTTCTGACCAAATTTTTTGAGAATACAATAATGTAATATGCCAAGTATCTCTCTTGGAGTCTCAAAAAATAATGACGAGTCTTTAAATACGAAGGTAAATGTCTTTAAAGAAAACAAAATGCATTCTCCCTTGAAAAAGGACTTAGATAGGGCTCCCACAGACCATAAAGTGAAACGACCTGGAAGATAAAAGAAGGACAACCAAGAATCGGCCTAAATCCCACAAAATATCGAGAAGACAAGGGCACGATGACAAATGATTGTAGCAGAAATGAATGCAAGGAAAACTAAAAGGGTAAAGTTAATGTTCAAATCATTGTGATTGATCTAGGATGATCTCCACACAAGAAATCATTACTTTGCACACCATGGAGAAGATCATTAAAATGATAATTGATGATAGGTGGAAAAGAATAATTAATGCTCATCAATGATTTATTTAAATTGTAAAAAAATGATCAATACTTTAAATGAGTATGAGAAACTCATGTATTAGTCATGCAAATTGGAAAAATGATTAATGATTGATACTTTCACATATTATTCATTTAATTTTAAAAATGGGAAATTAGTTTTATGTGAAAATCCAACTCACAAATTAGTTTCCTAATTTTAAGGGGAAATTAGTTTCCTAGTTTCAAGGAGGAAGTTAAGGGTCTCATGAGCTACTTGAGATGCTTTGTCATTTTTTGTCCTTGATCAATTATTAGATCCTAAATTTATGGATCTTGTCTCCTTGAGTTATGGAGTTAAAGAAAACTATATAAACTCCTTATGAAAACTCTAGGTTTCATATTTGGATGAATCCTTTATGAATCGTCCCTTGGTGGAGAGAGAGCTCAAATGTAGTCTTTCTAGTGTCTAAAGAAATGTCATTTATGTGAGAACCTTAAGGCTGCTCTGGGTTTCAGCCTTGTAAGGAGCATGTGCCACATTTTGTGAGAAGATTTTAGCCTTGCTAAAGGAAGGATAATAGAGCGATTTGTATTCCAAGAGGATTCAAAGACGTAGCCAAAAGGTTCTGGTGAACTCCATTAAAAACTCCATGATCTCTTGTCTCATGTTTTCTTATGCATGTTTTCTTTCCGCAATTATGATTATTAATGCATTAAGTAATGGATATATGAGACTAACAACATATTCACCAAGTTAATATTCAATTTGGATTCAAGTCGTCATAAGTCCATATTTTCACCTTTTATGCAATCAAGTTCAATACATCTGAATTTGTAAATCCGACCTTAATTAAGTGGCCTAGAACCAAATCAAGTTTGGTATCAGTGTCACCCCAGTTTCAGATCAAGTGGTATCATAGCAGTATTGATAGGGATTGTAGGTGTTGAAGACAAGATGCGAAAAGCATCAAAGAAAGCATGGCTTCTTGAACTTCAAGAAATCAACCAATGTATCCAAGTAGAGAATGCATAACTAAGAAGGATTATAAAAGTTGCATAGGATGAGAATCATAAATTGAGACTCATGTTAGAGAAGCCCGTGGAGGAACAAGTTGAAGAATCTTCCACTATAGAGGAGGAAAAAAGTCTCTCCAAGGCCAGATCAACTTATGGCCATGGTAGGTATACTAATTATGGTTCTTTTCATGAAAATGTCGATAAATTCATATATTTTCAGATAATAAAGGATGCTATCTAGACACCAGGTAACCAAGGTGGTTTCCTAGCAGCCTCATCTACAACTTCATTCAAACAAGAGGAGCAGTTGGCTAAACTGCAGGAAGAAGACCAAGTGTCACAAACATGAATGGAGGTAGAGAATTCTCCATGTTCAATTCCTTCCCTCATCAATGAGGATGATTATTTTGGATTCTTTGAACAACACACCAAGGTATTTGACTTGAAGTTGTTGAGGAATATGGGGTATAAAGGAGGAGGTATTGGTATTGATGGACAAGGAATTATTCAACCACTGAAGGTTGAAGGAAGACCTCGATATGTAGAATTGGGGTATGGTGAAAGAGAATGATCATAAGAAACAAAAAAAAAGGATTCTTCAAGAAAATAGATGATATCATCACTAACACCATCTTGGGACAGTAAGAATGTTGCAAAGCATTGGAAGAGAAAGGGTTTTACAGTGAAAGTGAGATAGACATGAAGTCATGCAACTATTGCATTCACTGCCAAATGAGTGGTCATTGGAGCAGGAAATGTTGGAAGCTTCACCCCAAGCTTCGTGGTACACCTATTAAGAATCCTGTACTAGATTCTATACAGTTGGGGAATGGATCCTCTTCAGATGGAAGAAAATGGTAAAAAATCAAAGTTCCAATAATTCAATGAAAAAAACACCAAGTCAAAGAGCTTGATGAGAGATTTCCAATGACACAAACGACAGAGTCGCAATGCAAAATATACGACCATCTACAGTTTTTGGGAAAAATGCGAAACTAATGAAGTCCATATAATGTTGCTATCAGCATGCTGACGTGGAAACATGGGAGGCTACCACATGTCATCCATATGGATGACGTGGTAGGCCAAACAAGATGACATGGCAGTACGAATGCTGATGCAAGATGTTGATGTGGTAGTACGACATTGATGCAAATGTTGACATGGAAGTACATAATGACACGGTGCTGACATCATCATCCAATGTGGTAATACAGAACTGACGTGGTAGACTGTACGTATGAAATCAACATGAAGTGGCATGCTGAATGGGTGATGATGTGGCATACTGTAGGGATGACATCATCATGACATGGCATGCTAACTAGGTGTTGACATGGTAGACCATACAACCGACGTGGAAGACCATACAACTAACACGGTATACCGTATGGATGACATGGCATCATGACATCAATAGGGTGATGTGACAGCACCAGAGGCCACCACGTGTCACCTAGAAGTGGCTCTTTTGGCTGCCACTTGGGCCAATTAAAACATTCCATGTGGCACTCCCAGGAGGTGCCAAATGGCACCTCCCTTGAGGTCGCCACATGGTAGAATCATACCTTGGCATGTTTTTCAAGATCCCTACAAGAAATTAATGCAGGAGCTACAACCTTCAGGGTACATTTTTTGAGGCATAGAGCCTAGGGAGGTCTAGAAGTCACAGTGAAAGAATTGGACATAAGTACAATAATTTTTGTATTATTTTTCACTGTGAATTTAGTGGTGCAGTTAGAATTTGAATATGAGCAATAGATTTTCAGGGCTCATGACTGAAGCCCACTTTTTTCATTAATGCATGGAACACAAATCGAGGCAGAGAGCCTAGGAGGGGTCCAAAAGTCATAGTGTATGAATTTGACGAAATTATAATCCATTTTGCATGATTGTTCACCACAAATCGACTGGTGTAGTCATAATTTGGATCTGAGCAACGGATTTTTGGGCTCATGGCAGAAGCCCACTTTTGTCATTAATGCATGACACACTTTTCGAGGTAGAGTTTCACTTTTCAGAATAGGTCAAGTTTATAGTCAAAAGTTGTAGAATGACGAGAAGGACATGCTGGTGCTGTGTATCCCAATATTTGAGCAGGTGGTTGAGCACCTTGGCACAAAAACCAATGTAATTTTTATGCATTTATGGTTTTTACCTCTTTTTGAAAATTACAAAAGGATGAATGTATGTTGCAGATTTTGGTGATCTTTTAGTGCTACAACAAGGAAAAAAGATTTGAATTATTATAGGAAATTCATTGTTTGAGCCTTGAACGTGAACCAAGATGGTGCGGTAAGAGGCCATTTTGATACTTTGACATAAAGTAGTCATGTTTACAGCCAAAAGTCTCAGAACTGTGAGACAAGTATGATGATGATGGCATTTACCTTATTTATTATGTTGCACATGTTTGTAATGGGGGGTTTAAAAACCATAGAGTTTACCATTATTGCACATTTGGGGGTATTTTACTTAATGATAATGTTTCCTTAAAAATTTGATGTAATTTCCATTTGGCTTGAAAATGGAAGTTGCCATCAAACATTGTAAAGAATTTGTAGTCACTCGATGAGAGTGAGAGGCAGTTGTTTTTCCTAAAGCCTTGTTGGTAATATTGTAATGGGACTTGTAGCCACTGTTGAGTGAGAGGCATTGTTTTTCCTAGGTCTATTTTGGCAACTTTTGTAATGGGTCTCTTATCCATTGTTGAGTGAGAGACATTTTTTTTCCTAGGACTATTTTGACAACTTTTGTAATGGGTCTTGTAGCCACTGTTGAGTGAGAATCATTGTTTTGCCTAGGCATATTTTGGAAACTTTTTTAATGGGTCCTGTAGCCACTGTTGAGTGAGAGACATTATTTTTTCCTAAGGCCTATCTTGATAATCATTGTAAAATTTTCCATTAGTGTTTGATAAACTCTTGGAAAATATGGTATTTCTTTGAAAAGTTGTAATTCATGTACTGTTAGCTACATATTTGCATTGATGCAAGTGTTGGCATCGACATCCTCATTCTGAAGTACAAAGGTGAAGGAGAAGCAATGTGTGACCTTTTAGAGACATTTATTATGTAGATCAAGGAATTAGCTACATATTTGCATTGGTGCAAGTGTCGACATCGACATCCTCATTCCAAAGTACAAAGGTGAAAGAGAATAAGGGTGCAACCTTTCAAAGAATTTTTTTATGTAGATCAAGGAATCAAGTACAAATTTTCATTGGTGCAAGTGTCAGTATTGACATCCTCATTCCAAAGTACAAAGGTGAAGGAGAAGAAGCGTGCGACCTTTCAAAGACATTTTTTATGCATATCAAGTAGCGGTGAAGTGCATCATGGAGTGTAATACTCTTATTAGAAGATGGTTGCAAAGATTCAAGTTATAGTTTCTCTCTATACTTTTGGAGGACCAAAAGTGATTTTTGTGGGGAGGTATGATCCAGGAGGATCTCCACACAAGGAATCATTACTTTTAACACTATGGAGAAGACCATTAAAATGCTAATTGACGATAGGTGACAAATAATAATTAATGCTCATGAATGATTTATTTAAATTGTTAAAAAATGATTAATACTTGAAATGATTATGAGAAACTCATGTATTAGTCATGCAAATTGGAAAATGATTAATGCCTAAGAATCTCACATATTATTCATTTAAATGTAAAAAAGAGAAATTAATTTTATGTGAGAATCCAACTCACAAATTAGTTTCCTAACTTTAAGGTGAAATTAGTTTCCTAGTCTCAAGGAGGAAGTTAAGGGTCTCATGAGTTGGTTGAGATGCTTTCTCATTTTTTTTCCTTGAGTAGTTATTAGATCCTAAATTTGTGGATCTTGTCTCCTTCAATCATGGATTTAAAGGAAAACTATATAAAATCCTTATGAAAACTCTAGGTTTCATCTTGGATGAATCCTTTATATATCATCCCGTGGTGGAGAGAGAGCTCAAATGTAGTCCTTTTGGTGTCTAAAGAAATGTCACTTATGTGAGAGCCTTAAGGATGCTTTGGGTTTTATCCCTATAAGGAGAATGTGCCACATTTTGTGAGAAGAATTCAGACCTGCTAAAGGAAGGATAATGAAGTGATTCATATTCCAAGTGGATCCAGAGACATACCTAGAAGGTTCTGGTGAACTCTGTTAACAACTCAATGATCTCTTGTCTCATATTTTCTTATGCATGTTTTCTTATTAAATTATGATTATTAATGCAACAAGGAATGAATATATGAGACTGACAACATATTCACCAAGTTAATATTCAATTTGTATTCAAGTTGTCATAAGTCCATATTTTCACTTTTGATGCAATCAAGTTCGATGTATCCAAATTTGTAAATTTTACTTTAATTAAGTGGCCTAGAACCAAATCAAGTTTGGTATCAGTGTCACCCTAATATTAGATCAGTGATGGAGAGATATCATAACCTTTACTTGCTTATAGCTGGCTCCTTTATAAGTACATGTTGTGGTTGAGGTGGAATAACTGTTGTAACTGTTTCTTGATTTTTTGGTTCGGTAATTTTGATTAATGCCTTTTTCAACCATTCCTCAATGTACTCTCTTAAGGGTGCCACAATAATTTCATGTTTAGTTTTAACTTCAAATAGATGATTATCAAATTCCCTCATATCTAGCTCCAATTGATGCAATGTGTCATCCACCTCATCATTTCTGTTGATATACCGAACTAACCATTTTTCCACTTCATCCTCAAAAAATTCTATAGTTTTGGTAAATTCATTAGCCCAAGCAAGTTTTAGTGCATTAAATTATCTCGTTGAAGATTCTTTGGTTAAGATCATGGTATCCATAAATAAATTGGGACCATATAATTCCTTAGTAAGACTAACAAGTTTAATAAACAAAAAATGAGTCATCGAAAGAATCAACATAACTTTAATGGGAATGGCAAGATCTATGCTTCATTTCAAGGGGATGAGCACAAAATATTGGGCGAAAGAAGTTCATACAACTGTTTATCTAAGGAATCAATCACCCACATCAACCTTAGATGAAATCACTCCATATCAAGCTTGGCATGGTATAAAACCTTAAGTAAATCAACTTCTAGTTTTTAGCTCAACTTGTTATGCCTTAGTTCCTAAATTAAAAAGGACTAAGTTAGAAAATCGTGGTATGAAATGCATGCTTCTTGGTTATTCATATGAAAAGAAAGGATACAAGTTTCTCTCTAATGGAAAATTCATTATAAGTTGATATGTTTTCTTTGATGAAATTGAAACTCAAATTGTATAAGAACTTGAGAATCTCCTTAGTCATTTGGAGAAAAAGGTAACTCAAGGTAAAATAGTTCATCAAGACAAACCCACTAGGATTGAAAAAGACTTATCCCCCAACATGAATATTAAAGAGTTCGATAACTCTTCCTCATATGATGAGTATTCAACACAAGCCATAACAACTACTTTAAATTCACCACATGGAAAACCCAGTAGACTGAAATGGTTCACACAACTACTTAAATATATTTACCCAGATGAGCAAGACAAAACAAGAACTAGAAATTCTACTTAATCTCACTCAAATTTTTCCTTAGTAACTCAAGATTCCATTGATCCAACAATTTTTTCAGAAGTAATGAAGCAAAAATAATGGCAACAATCCATGGTGGATGAGTATGAATCGGTAATTGAAAGTGGAACATGGAAATTTGTTGACATTGCAAGAAATTTTAAACCCATAAGACACAAATGGGTTTAGAGAATCAAGTATAAAGAAAATGGTGAATTTGATAAGTATAAAGAAAGACTTTTGGAAAAAGGATTTTCTAAAAAAGAAGGAATATATTATAAAGAAACATTTGCACCAAAATCCAAGTGGAATACAATTAGAACTACCACCATACCATGTTAGGTGTCCTATATGTGTGTATTTCTATGCCCATTTTTTTTTTAGTTTCTCCCAGACCCTTCATATCAAAATTTATATACAACCAAGCCTTTAACCTACTGATATTAATCATGATTTTTCTTGTTGGGTGAGTGCATAGAGTTGGTGGATGATAAAGTGACAATGGGGTGAGTAGGAACGCGCACCTGTAGGAACACATGCACATTTCTAGGAACACACACACATTTATGATGTGATAGGTTTGAAAAACCCTAAACCTCCACTCAATGATCTAGGTAGGCATGTTCCCAGGAATGTGTGTGCATTCTCAAGAACACGTGCATGTTCCTGAGAGACATGTGTTCAGGAACACACACACATTCCTAAAAAAAATTTAAAATTAAAATAACACGTCTGGGATTTAGGAACGCTCACACTTTCCTAAAGCACATGCACATTATTAGGAATAGAAATGCGCACACATTCTTGTTAACATAAAAAATCCCTCTTTTTTTCTCCCTCTCTCTCCCTCTCTCTCTCTCTCTCTCCCCCCCATGCTCTTTCCCCTTTTCCTCCACTCTCTTTCCCTCCACTCTTCCCCCCTTTCCCTCCCTCCCTCTATATTCCTCTCTCTCTCTCTCCATCTACTCTCTCCCTCTCTCTCACTCATTATCTCCCCCTCTCCCTTTACCTCTTCCCCCTCTTCCCCACTCTTCTTGTCTCCCTCTTCCTCTCTCTCTTTATCCCACTCACTCTCTATGTATTCTCTCCACCTTCTTCCCTCTCCCATCCTATGATTATCTCTCTCCTCCCTCTCTTGGTCCCTCCATCAATCCTCCCTCCCCCTCCCTCTCTCCCCATTTTTTGTCCCTCTCCCTTTTCCTATCCTCCTCCTTCCCTCTCTTCCCATATCTCCCCCAATCTCTCTCTTTATTGCCCACTTTCTCTTTCCCTCCATCTCTCTCTCTCTCCCTTCCCCTCTCTTTCCCTCTCTCCCTATTTACCTCTCTCTATTTAACTCCCTCTCTCCCCCAATCCCTCTCTCTCACTTTCTCCCTCTCCCTCTCCCTCTC
>ML785346.1:1101608-1113377 GCA_009831015.1 Picea engelmannii
GCAACTTATGAGAGGAAAACAAGAGGCCCAAGAATGGGAGGAGAAGGCAACCATCCTATCCATATTAATGTCAGTGTGGAACCCATAAACCCATGTGTGACTAATACACCAAACAAAACACCATCGTTTGGACAACTGAAGTTCAGAGGAATTCCAACAACAAGAAGTACATCTATTGTAGGAGAAACAACTAGAGGAGCCAGTTCAGGAAATATTAGTCAAGTATCTACACCACGCGGTGGAGGTAGTAGTTCAGTATTTAGAATGGCAAGACACAATCCCATTATCAGATTACCAGAATTTCGAGGAGAAGCAACAAAAGATCCTGAGAAGCACTTGTTCATTTTTGCAAATATCTGGGAGGCAAAACAGATCACTGATGAAGATACCAAACTCTTGTAGTTAGGGATCATGCTAAGAGACCACGCACTAGACTGGTACATGAGTCTAGACACAAACAATGCCTCTGGGATGATGAGGACACTGGAAGACATTAATAATCTACTGAGTAATGAGTTCCAGAAGCCGATATGAAAGGATCAGTACATGAATGAGATGATCAAGATAACACAGAAACTAGGAGAATATGTATGGGAGGTTGATCATAGATTCAAGCGATTGAAGGGAAAACTAAAATACCTTATGACCTAGATGAAACACCGACACCTATTTGTCAACTCACTACTCCCACATCTAAAATATCCATTACGACATTAGAAGTTTCAGATGCAGGCAGAGGCTCTGCAGGCAACCTTGCAACTGGAAGAGAACCGGTACCAACAAACAGACCCAACTATTGAGGAATTGAAGGAGGATTTAAAGAACCTAACATTTCAGTTGAACTAGAATAAGAACAAGGACAAACGAGAAGCCGTTTGGTGCACCACATGCAGAATGAAAGGACACCACAAGAACGAATGCCCAACATTCACATAGTATATGGCGATAGGTATGCCAAACCCACTACCACAGGGAGAATTATGGTGTGAAATATGCAAGAAACTGGGTCATGACCCTTACCACTTGTAATGCTTCCCCGACCATCAACCCCACTAGCTGGGCAAATGCTACTGTGCGGAACAACATCATTCTGATACTTAATTGATAACATGCATTTATTTCATATTAAACACATTAATATTTAGAGTAAGCACAATATTACTGCTAACATAATTAATCCCTATCATTAACAATAATTCATATGCACAATGGAACACATGATACATATAAGCATCACAAGCATGCAAAACATAATATTAAGCATAAGCTGATACTTATCTTTGAAACTGTGGTAATTCCATCAACTACGTGCAGGCCTTCCACGAACCTCCCAGCCTTAGACTACACTGCTCATCACTCTTAGCAGTAGGTCACCCCCTAGCTAGGACTAAGCTCCACCTAAGGGAAGGAATCCTAGTCTAGGTAGAGGTTACAGGGAAAACTGCACAGAATAACCAGAAGGATTCTTCCCAGGATGCCTTCTTACACCTACTACTAACAAAAACTCATTCCCCACATGCATGTTCTTCCTGAAAGTATACACCTTCACAAGAACAGTTCATCGGTGCTTCACCTCCCTCTCTTGGCCTCGACAATAGGCCGGATCAGGAATTCTCAGAGCTCTAAAGCTGGTGCTGGACTCTCTATGGGGAAAAACCACTTCCCAATAGACTCTCTCACTTGGAGGGAGTTGCTCATAGGCCCAACAACTTGCTTCTACTAGTTTTATCCCAATTTTTGCAAGGCGAGGATAACAAAAACAACAACTTGTCAATTCCACTTAGGAAAAATAGAAGGTAGTAACCCAAGGATAGTTCGGGTACAGACTCAACTTTGCAAGAGAGAATGGGTTGGGCTCACAACGTACACAGGTGACACGACTCAATCCACAGGTTTGTCACTGGTTTCAGGGTGCGTGTGTTGGCAGCCATTTCGCATCTTTATCCTATCCTAATGAGCTGCCTACCCAAGTGTTTTGGAATCCTTGATCTTCATTGCAATCTTTGAATAAAAACGACACTATTATTTCGCACATTCACACACCTGCCTTTGTTCTCGTTTTCACGACTGCAAGTGTGAAAAAATTGATTTCGAAGTCACGTCAATGGCATTAAAATTGTCACTAGATTATTATGGTCACTCTTGTCTATGTGTTCACTACATTTCCAATTTAATTATAGTCGCACAGTTGGCAAGACTCCAAGATCTTTACTCATTTGGCATTCTTTAATTGTTAATATGATTTCATTTTTATAAGATTGTGATGATATTATAATGACTGTCATTGAGTCCTTAATACATTGGTGGTTTGATGTTCTATAGTCTTTCATCGATTTCCTTGACACATTGGTTTCATGAAAAAACATTAATGTTGTGGTTAGACCCTTGGTGTAATCATTTCACACAACACATATTTGTTATGATCAAACCCTTGGTGTTGATTTTGAATCATTGTTTTGATTTTAAAACTATGCAAACGCTATTCTTATGCAAATTTTTGGGTTGACTTACCATAGATTTCATTAATTGTTTGAATGAAATTGTTTTTAACATATGCAATAGTGATTTGAATCACCATATACGCCATCGGTTGTACATTGGGAAATGACTATTTTGCGTGGGTTGATTTCATTCCACCACCCTCGCACACTCAGGCATTAATGCCTCCCTCCTGGCCTGGGTTACCTCTGTTGGTTTCGGGCAAGACTGTGTGCTATCGGTCCGATGTATACCCTATCCAAACCCTTCCCGTTCACTTGGCTCACTGTGTGCTCCCGTCTATGGCACCTGTGGTGCGCATAGAGCCAAATGGTAGCCAAACACTCCTACTTTTCGACAATTCTTGTAAGGATTTGGAAAATGGTGGCTGGCTGGTGTTTATCCAAAGGTTTGAGGGTTTCGACCTTTCGGTTGCCCAACAATTCGCCCTCACCTTCGACAGATGTAGGGATAAGGTCAGAGACGTACAACTCGAGCTAAACGAGGAATTCCTAAGCTCGGCTACAGGACTACCGGCTACAGGGAAAAGGTGGTTTAAAAATTACAAAGTAGATGAGGTGTCGTAGCTGCTCCTATTCACATCAAGGAAGATTGTTTCCTGTGATAGAGGTATGCCTATCACTACCCTCAAAACCAGGTGGCACGATCTTTTGGCAATTGTTAAGCAGTTTGTGACCTGTGAAGGTCAGTATGGCTTGGTATTTCTGAATCATCTTCAGTTATTGATGAATTTTATAGGCTACCCTCTGAATATGCCACATTATCTCTTGCATAGTCTGTACAAGATGTCCAAAAGATTCAAGCATGAGAAGGCTGATAGCAGCCTTTTCCATCACTGCTTGATCAAACTCATCATCGTTCACCATTTGAGCCTTGGTGGTGACTGTTGGAAAGCCTTCCTATCAAGGAATGGCTTTTCCACTCCCGAGTTTGTCCAAGTGGACAAGGTTGTGGTTACTGAAACATTGGTTGGACTAGCCGTGCCACTTCATATCCTTCTACCCCCTGTCAAACCCTCGGATAGCCCCGACATGGACCTGCCCGATACCATGGCTAACCCATGTGCCAAAGACAATACTAAGGCCGTCAAGAAGCCTGTGAGGAAGAAAGGCAAAGGTGACACTGCTGTCAACAGTAAGGGGAAGAAAAATGCTCGATGGATATCGAGATGTGCTAGGAACAAACCCAAGAAAAACGTTGACCAGAAGCCAATAGTTCTGAGCGAGGACTCAGAATCCGAAATTGAATGATTCCTAGCCAAGGAATACCCCTATTCCCATGGCCTCTGCTCTATAGAACCCTATGACTATGTCTCTAACTTGCCTTTGTGCCTCAAAAATGACCCAAACTACCCGAGAATCAAGCTGCACAATGAAACCCCTGGTAAATTGAAAGAACCCTCGCTTGTGATGCCAAAGCCCGATCAATCATCGTGTACTCAATGTAATTCCTAGCTTGAACGTTATTACATCGACGTTCCCCTATTGCAATCTAAGATCAAATCATTAGAGGAACAAGTGACAGTCCTGTCAAAGGAGAACAACAAGCTACAAGCCAACGAGAAGAAACAAAAAACCACTGGTTCAATTGTCTTCAGAAATGTCAAAGAAGCAACGACCTTTGTCAATTCAAAATTATCATGACCGAGTTATTTTCTTACTGCCCAAGTATGTGTTTCGATATTGATTTTGTTTTATGAATTGGTTTGAACTAATATAACCGATTGGATTTACTTTCAATTAGCTCTGTTCATTTATAATAATTTCAAAATGATTATGTTATTTTCGTTTTACCAAAATGATTTCGCTATGAATCATATACAGAAGATTTGGTTGCTAAACTTGGACACAACTATGATTTGGTTAATACAATTTTATTATTCTCAGATTAATATAAATGATTGATTTGTTTTTGATTCTGTTTAGTTTGCTTGAATTAGGGTATTCGATTGGGTTTGCTTTCGATTAGTTCTGTTTGTTTTTAATAGATTCAAAACAATCATGTTGACTTCGATTTACCGGAAACGATTTTGTTTTCACTTTGGACTATGATTTCATTTGATCTATACAAAAGATTTGTTTGTTAAAAACTGACACAACTATGTTTTGGATTGGTATGATTTTGTTGTTGTTGGATTGTGTCGGCTCTGAGTTAGTTCAATTTATTTCTTATGGTTTGATTTTGAAACGATTCTGTATGCTTGAATTGGCATGATCCTTTACGTATGCAATGCATCAATATAAGTGATTGGTTTGATAAATATAATGTAATCTATTAAATCGAAAAAACAACTCTGTTAGTTTTGGATTTAAAAATGATTTTGTTAATGGCCGAGTCGACATAAATTATTGCATGAAAAACTTACTTGATCGGTTACAGTTTATGTCGATTGAAATTGATTCAAATTTCATTGGTTTTGAATTGTCTAAACAATTGTGTCAACACCAAATCGGTGCGATTCATTCCTGTTTGATTTGATTCGCAAACAATGTTGCGTGCCTTGAATTAGCATGAGTTGGATTAGATTCAAAGTTAGATTTGATACGGCTCTGTTAGTTTGGATTTAAATGATTCTGTTGAGTGTTGGATTGACATATTATGTCTATATCAAATTCTTATCAGATATTTACTTGATATTCGTTTAGGGTCTATTTCAATTGAAATAGATTCAAACAAGATTTCATTTGCTATCGATTAGCATAGAAGTTGTGGTTTAAATGATTCGTTTTGTTTTCAATTAGCAATTAAAGATATGAATATATTTCTGTTAGTATTTAATTGATTCAAAACGATTCTGTTTTCAAATTAGACCAGCTACAAAATCGCAAGATTCTGTAGCTAGTCTTAAGATTTTGATTTTTGTTAATTTTATCAATAAAATATCCTCTAAACTTGTCTATTCTTGTCCACTTTCAGGTGCATATGAATTTCAATGATCAATTGAGCATGCTGTGGAAGTTTAGGAGATAATTTTGTGATATAGTTTTGTTATAGGTTGTTAGCTTTAGTCAGGAATAGAGACTTGGGAGATTATTCCTAGATTTTTTGTAAACAATGGTTGATAATTCCCACATGGATGTTTTACCCTGTGGTCTTTAAATACTTGTTATTTTTTGTAATTGACCCATCATCATCATCACTGTTGGGAGAACCAGACTATGGATTTATAATACAGACTGGGATGAAAGTTGATGTCTTGTAACAACTTTAGCTTTCAATATATCCAACTTTTATTTCAAGTTTTCTTCATATCAATTTACAATTAATTATCAACTACTTTAGCTATCATGATTCATTGCATATTGATGTGATTTGGTTTATGTGTTATCCATATCTGATTTCTCTTATTAAAAAAAAAAGAGTACAACATTTACTTTGTTTCAATTTAATGAACTAAAGATTTATCTTCTTCGTTAAATGAATCATTTTATACAAATCTTTGCAAACAAATTTATCTAAATGTGATGATTTGTAAATTATAAGATTGCTGTAATTTTTTATGTCTTGTTTGTCCTGTCATTTATATTTGAAGAGCACAACTGCTTCTTGTTTACGAGAAKCTTGTGGAGAATCTGGTGCGGGTTTCCTCCCACCGAACAGCTAAATCAACTATTGCATACAGGACAAACCTGAAGCGTTACTTCAGGTCAGTTTACTATTTGTTATTTAATAGTTAATTTATTAGTGTTATTTAAGTAGTTTAGATAAATATATATATAGTTCAGATTTATAGTTAGAGTTATTATTTCAGTTGCTTAGCTTAGATAGTTTTTGTTTGATTTATTTTTCGTAAAAGATTATAAAAATAAAAAAACAATAGCTTTGCTGTCTTAGGACAATCTACAAATGATTTTTGCAGGTTTTCATCTAAATCTGTAATCTGTAAATATTGTACATTTGTAGTTATATCTATTTCTGTTGATAATTGAACATTTGATTTCATAGGATTATTATTGTATATTATTAGACAGTAGACTGTATATATATATTTCAGTTTTGTTTTTAGTTTGCTTTAGTTATTGTTTTCATTTAGATTAGTTCCTTAGTGTAGTTTTCTTTTATTTTCCTAGGACTTAGATCGACCAATGGAGCCGCTAAACCCGTCAGGGTGGATCATCCCAAACAACTTGGGTTATTTAGACAACCCCAGACCGGATCCACTCTTCCAGTTGGTGAGCGCTCAATTTCTCCCGTCAACAACATGACAAAGAATTAATGCAGAGGTCTAACACATACTCAAATGGTTCAGACGACTGATACCTCAGCTTCTCAGGAAAACATTCCAATTTTCTGTTTTCCAATCTATGTGAGGGTATCCAGAGGTCGAATACAGGGGCCACGAGATTTACGGTTCAAACAATTCAATGGTCGAATGGAGGAGGACCCCCAACACGGCTCACTTCTCTCGTTTTAACTGCATGTGCCTGGGTTGACACTTATCACCCATGAAGCTCATTCCTTCCCATTTGGAAGTTACTCATCCTTCCAAGAACTTGGATAAAATATCACATTTCACATGGCTTTTTGGAATAATATTAAAATATTATTCCCAAGGACTTTAAGCCCCTAGGCTCAACACTTAGCCTCTCTTTCCCACCTTCCAGCCCCCAATCCCTTATCCATTCTGTGGAAGCTTAGTCCCCCATCACTCATTCATCGTGGTCAGTTTGCACACAATGATGTTTATATTTTTATTAATGTTCTGCATGATTACATATACAAAAGCAAGCTCCTGGCCTTAACACTTAGGCTCTCCGGCCTAATAACACATAAGCTCACCATCTTATATAAACTTGGTTGACCAACCTATAAAACATAATTACAATTCATAATGCAAGATTTTTACTTCATAGACATGATTTACAATAGGGCTCGGCCTTGGGGACATTATAATCCCCTCCCCTTATTTTTACACTGTCCTCAGTGAAACTTTATACTGCATCTGCAAGCTTTTCAAAATTTTCAAAAAGATGCGGGTACTCTGCTTGCATAACATCTTCATGCTCCCATGTCGTGTCCACTGGACGTTTACAATCCCTATAGCTCGATTATGGAGTTGTTTGTTTTTCCTGTCCAACATGCACACACCTTCAGAAGCACATTCCATCGGTGCTTCACCTCCCTCTTTGGGCCTCGAAAACAGGCCGGATTAGGAATTATCAGAGCTCTGAAGTTGGTGCTGGACTCTCTATGGGAAAAAACCACTTCCCAGTAGACTCTCTCACCTGGAGGGAGTTGCTCACAGGACTGACAATTTGCTTCTTCTACCATTTTTATCCCAATTTCCACAAGCTGAGAATAACAACAACAACAACTGGTCAATTCCACTCAGGAAAAATAGAAGGTAGTAACCCAAAGATAGTTCGGGTACAGACTCAACTCTACAAGAGAAAATGGGATGGGCTCACAGCGTACACAGGTGACATAGCTCAATCCATGGGTTTGTCACTGGTTTCAGGGTGCGTGACAAGGAATTAACACAGAGGTCGAACACAGAATCAAATGGTTCAGATGACTGATACCTCGGATTCTCAGGAAAACATTCTGATTTTATGTTTTCCAAGCTGCGTGAGGGTATCCAAAGGTCGAATACAGGGGCCACAGGATTCACAGTTCAGACAATTCAATGGTCAAATGTAGGAGGACCCCCAACACAACTCACTTCTCTCATTTTAACTGCATGTTCCTGGGTTGACACTTATCACCCATGAAGCTCGTTCCTTCCCATTTGGAAGTCACTCGTCCTTCCAAGGAACTTGGATAAAATATCACATTTCACATGGCTTTTTGGAATAATGTTAAAATATTATTCTTAAGGACTTTAAGCCCCTTGGCTCAACACTTAGCCTCTCTTTCCCACCTTGCAACCCCCAATTCCTTATCCATTCTGTGGAAGCTTATTCCCCCATCACTCATTCATCGTGGTCAGTTTGTACACAGTGATGTTTATATTTTTATTAATGTTCTGCATGATTACATATACAAAAGCAGGCTCCTGGCCTTAACACTTAGGCTCTCCGGCCTAATAACACATAAGCCCACTAGCTTATATAAACTTGGCTCACCAACCTATAAAACATAATTGCAATTCATAATGCAAGATTTTTACTTCATAGACATGATTTACAACAGGGCTCGGCCTTGGGGACATTACAATCCCCTCCCCTTATTTTTGCACTGTCCTCAGTGCAACTTTATATTGCATCTGTAAGCTTTTCAAATATTTCAAAAAGATGCAGGTACTCTACCCGCATAACATCTTCATGCTCCCATGTCGTGTCCTCAGGACCGTACCAGGTCCACTGGATCTTTACAAGCCCTGTAGCTCGATTCTGGAGCTGTTTGTTTTTCCTGTCCAATATGCGCACATGATGCACTTGCAGGACACATTCTTGTTCCACCTGAATCACATTCCAATCGATAACATGATTAGCATCTGGTATATATTTCTTAAGCAATGAAACATGAAACACATTGTGTACAGTCATAGATGTAGGTAATGCAAGCATATATGCAACTGGCCCAATCCTTTCCAGGATTTCAAATGGCCCACAAAATCTGGCTTCCAACTTGGCACAACTTCCCAGCTTCAGGGAACTCCTATTATCTTTCACTTTCAGGAAAACGTGATCACCCACTTTGAACTCCCCGTGGGTTCTGTTCTTATCAGCATAACTTTTCTGCATGTCCTAGGCAGCTTTCAAATTCTACTTAATTTTTATCATTTAGTCCTCCATCTCCTTGAGAAAATATGGCCCAACTACTTCTCTATCAGTTGGATTATCCCAACTCACTGGAGTATTGCACTTTCTTCCATAAAGTGCTTCAAATGGGCTCATCTTCAACGATGCATGATACCCATTGTTGTAGGCAAATTCTACCAAGTGTAGGTAGTCTTCCCATCTTGATGGTTTGTCCATCACATACATTCTCAGTATATCTTCTATTACTTTGTTCACCCTCTCTATTTTTCCATCAGACTCAGGATGATAAGCTGTACTAAAGTTCAGATTCGTTCCGAATCCTTTGAACAATCCTTTCCAGAAATTCGAGGCGAATTTTGGGTCTCTGTCAGACACAAACGTTTTAGGAATTTTGTGCAATCGTGCCACTTCCTTTAGGAAACTATCAACAACATCTGCTGCCTTATGAGTAGTTTTTAGTGAAATACAATGGGCAGCTTTTGTAAGCTTGTACACTACTACCATGATCGAATCATGCAACTTGGTTGTTCTGGGCAATCCTATAATAAAATCAATTGTCACTACTTCCCACTTCTACTCAGGAATGGGTAAAGGTTGCAGCAACCTTGCTGGGTGCCTATGCTCAACTTTAACTTTCTGGCACTCCATACATCTAGCAATGTATTCAATGATCTCTCTTTTCATACCCGACCAAAAGTAATGGCTCTTGACCACTGCTACTGTTTTCTGATATTCAGGGTGCCCTGCATAAGGCACATTATGCATCTCCTGCAAAATCACCAGTTTCAAGCACTAGACATTGGGTACAAAAATTCTGTTCTTGTACAACAGTATTCCATCTGTTTCCAATTTATACATTTCCATCTTCTGTGGCATCTTACCCTACTGTAGCTTGGCTACCAATTATCTGTATTGCAGATATGTATTTGCAGCCTCCAAAATTCTACTTTTAATATCAGTCTGATACATGCTAATGGCTGTAGCATGTAATTCATGCACCCTTCTACTAAGTGCATCAACCACTTTATTCTCCTTTCCTTTGATATGCTTGATCTCAAAGTCATATTCACACAAAAATTCCAGCCACCTACTTTGTCTAGCGTTTAAGGTTGGTTGATCAAACAAATATTTCAGACCGTTGTGGTCTATTCTCAATTCAAATCTCCTTCCCATGAGGTAATGTCTCCATTTCCTCAGAGCGTGAACGATTGCTGCCAACTCCAAATCATGAGTGGCATAATTATTTTCATGCTCTTTCAGCTTCCTGGACTCATAACAGATTATGAATCCATTATGACTGAGAACTCCTCCCAACCCTTCTTTACACGCATCCATGCACACTGTTAGCACTCTGCAATTTGCCCAAGGTTGTGAGGCAATCACAGAGGCAACATAAAAACCGCTTCGAGTCTTGGATCTAGCCCTCCAAGACTCAGAGAGAGATCTCTCTGTATGATATAGCTTTGTTTGAAGAAGTATTAGGCTAGTTATGAAGAACATGGGTTGGGGTTTTTAAAAGATTGATTTGGAACAGCAAGGAGGGCCATTGGGCAAATGGGGTCTGCACTTTAAATAAGGAGATCACTCTCAGCTCTGGACAAAGTTCTTTCACAGGGAAAGGTAGCAGAAATATTGGATTGAATTGAGTTTTAATGGTATTGATTTGAGGAAAAAATAGGTGAGGAAAATCTAGGCAAAGGAGCAGTTAAGAATTCCTGAAACTAAGCTTTTGCAGAAAACATAAAGATCATCAAAAGCTGAGAGGCAGAGTATCTGCTGATAAATTCTACCTCTATTACTTTCCTTTTGATAATAAGAAAACGAAAATAAGCATAATGATCATAGGAAAACATTAAACAGAGGAAGAACACCACCACTATCACCACACAAGAATCCTGTCAAAGAAATATATTCATTGCTGATCAATCATTAAAAATTACAGAGACATTCCCTGGCTAAACACAGCCCACAGTCTGGAAAGGAGCCTCACTGGTCGAACCATTTTACATTAAAATCATCTCCATAAATAGGGTAGATCACCTCATCAAGTTCCGAGAGTCGATTTAACCGCCTCGGCCAAAAATAGCCACCACTCCCACAAAATTCAGGGTTTTCTGCCATGAAAAATGGACCGTTTTTCTGTGAAACAGGGGTTCGATCAGACATGATTTTATCTTTAATGATGACACTTGGGTGAAAACTGAAAGAGGTTATTGAATATGGGCATGTGCTGGACAAAAAAATCTTTCGGTTTCACTGAATTCGTCCCCAACTGGCCGTGATAGCTCCTGAAAGATCGGGACTGAAACGAAAAATGGAAAATCTGGAAAAATAGGCCTCGAAGATGTCTTCGATGCTCTCTTCTTGTGATCCTGTTGCAAAAACTGAAAGAGGTTTTTGTTCCTCAGCCTGTGCTAAGAAAAAACCTCTCTCGTATTTTTAAAATCCGTCCCCGTTGCCCAGAAACGGATCTAGAAAATGACATGGTAAAATGGGCAAAAATGGTAAATTTTTTAAAAAATGGTTTTTCTGCGTGGTAAGCAGTATTCCGGACCCCCCCCCCCCC
>ML785346.1:1113560-1159346 GCA_009831015.1 Picea engelmannii
GGGCTCCGAAATTAATTTAGAGCGTTGATTAAATTAAGGGTATACAATGGAGGGTTTTGATATATGTAAGGTGCACGGGGGTAAGGTGGGTGGGAGTGTGCATGGGTTAATGGAGAATGATGTAGGGAGGGGAATGGGTAGTGGAGAATGAGGTGGGGGTGACGTAGGTGGGTGTTGAGTGGGGTAGGTGGGGTAGAGGGTACGTGGGGGTAGGACTTAGGTTAATTTATTTTGTTTTTTATATTGTTTTTTTTTTTATTTTTAATATTTTATTTGTTGTTTTTTATGTGTTACGTTGGTATTTTATGAATTAAGTTTTGTTTGTTTTGTTTTTAATTTATTTAATTTTGTTATTTTTATATGTTTTGTGTTTTTTATGTTTTATTTTATATATTTTGTTTGTTTTTTTTATATTATATATATATATTTTTAATTTTTAATATAATTTATTACTTTTTGGTTTTTTAATGTTTTTTTAATATTTTGTGTTTATTTATACATTTTATTACTTTGTTTATATTTTATTAATTAGTTTTATTTAATCTAACCTAATTACTAACTTATTTACTAACCTAGTTACTAACTTAATTAATAATTAATTAATTAATAATTAATTAATTATTAAATAGTCATTTATTTATTAGTTCAACCTAGACCAACTATATTGCTAGCATTGTTTATCCTAAGTCTGTTCATGCAGGGATGGAAGGCGGGATAATGGAGGTGGACAAAAGACAAGGGGTTGAGGGCACAGTGTGTATGAAGGATGCAGTAGGGTGATGGAGGATCGAGCGGAATGAATGGAGGGAGGAAACAAGATAAAATGAGATAGACTTCTTCATCACGAGGGAAAACGCTAAATCCACAGTCGAAGAATCGATTCGCCTATAATTATAGGACCCAAACATAGGCTCCACCTGGGGATGGCATCTTCTTTCAGGAGGTGTCAAGAACCACAGACCTGTGAATCATGCAGACCGGTGCTTTATCCATTGGGATGGTCCCAACACCTTATTCTGCAACCTGTACTTGTTTTGATCTTGCAACTGAAATCAAATGAAAATAAACACCGCTTGAAAAGAGATGCTCGAAATGTTGAGCTTATTCATTTTTTCCTACCTACCCTACTGCAATCATTGCTCATCTAGGTAATGAAAAAATGCCAATGGAGCCAATCCAACAGTTGATTTAGTGGCTCTGTTCTTTCACTGTCTGTGATGAAACTCAAAAATAAGTTTGTTACTCGTGCTTGAGAGTAACTTCCACCCTGCTTTCCCTTGCATAAGATTTGATCAACCCAAACAATAGGAAAAACATTAGCAACAGAAAAATATCTTGTATTAAAGAATTTCTCCATATAGGTAGCTACAGGATCAATATAGAAATGACATGCTCCTTGATTCTTGGATGGTAGCTTTGGCACCGTATGTGTGTTATTTTCGTCCTTATGCATTTCCTGACATGGCTGCTACTTTCCTGATGAGTTTTGAAATGGTGATTTTGCTGAACACACCTCTGTAACTGACTGCCTGATCATGTCAATATCGTAACAACTTTTTATCTCATGACTGGAGAATGAAGAATAATTTTGGCCACACAGGCCATCCAACTGATCAGCCATGGGATCCCGAAAAGACTGACAAAACTACTGCATTGACTCAAATGAAAATTCATACATGTTTCTGTATTCATCCTTCAACACTTGTCCAAAAGTCTTCTTCAAAACTTGAAATGATTTAAATCACAATGGTACAGAGTTCTTTTGGATTAAATCATAATTTGTCTCAGGCTCTAAGCTATCATCAAGAATTTGAAAATCAATGTATGTCAAGGGCTGCGATACTGGGTTTAGAACAACCTCCATATCCTTAATGGTATCGTCAATTGATTGGTCAGAGGAATTTCTGTCCTTACTGTTTACAACTGGCCTAGAGTTTCTTTTTCAGGAATTGAAGAGATGAGAAACATATGGGCAAAGTGTCTTCACTTACTCTGATATTTTCTGCACATTCCTTATCGTTGTCATGACTGCTATGTACGGGCTGATTGTCACATATGAACTGTAAATGATCTCCTTCCTGCCCATGACATGATGTTGATTGCTTTGAACATTCCACGTCTGTTTCAGCTTCATGGTCATCATCATACAGGTCCCAATTGGGTGGACCATCCAAGTAAGGAATGTTTTCAAACATGCACATCATATCAGCTGATTGTTCCTCTACAAGTTGAGATGGAGCTTCATCTTTGACTGTGCTGTGAATTGAATACATGAATGAATCATTATTCAAACCATGGTACCAAGGGTGTGCAGCAACACGATTGGGAACTGTGACACTTTCTTTCTCTGAAATCAAGGGACCATGATGTCTTTGGACAACAAGCTCCTCTTTTATGTTAATCTTCTGCATCAGCTTTTCCATGGCACTGGCCAAAATCTCCAGTTTAGCTTTTGATGACTTCAACTGCTCCATTTCTTTGTCCTTTAATTTTGACCTCTTGATCAGCAAGTTGGTCTCCACATCAACTGCAATGCTTTGCATTTCTTCAAGGCTTGCAGTGTTCCTTTCTCTTAATTGAAATGTCATCTCAGGATCAAAGGCATCTGGGTAATGCAAGTGGGCAGATCCTGGGGGTGGCCTTATATCAGCAGGTATTGCATGATATACCTTATTGAATCTGGCTAAAAACTGATGTATTGTCTCCCCGGGCTGTCTTTTCAAATGGTCATACTCCTCTAGGATAAGGAAAACATTTCCCCTGATCACCCACCTATCCAAGAAAACTTGCATGAACCGCTGAAAATTTCTGATGCTAGCAGATGGCAGATTTATGAACCAATTTTTAAC
Source organism: Picea engelmannii (assembly GCA_009831015.1). Classification (NCBI taxonomy): domain Eukaryota; kingdom Viridiplantae; phylum Streptophyta; class Pinopsida; order Pinales; family Pinaceae; genus Picea; species Picea engelmannii. The sequence continues at coordinate 1,116,410 of ML785346.1, forward strand.
CTCACCTTGCAAAGACAAGGCAAACATCCTGATGCAAACATCATCATCTTCAACCTGATAAAGATCAAGGAAATCTTTTCAAGGTTTTGAATATGCTTTTCAGCAGTGATCTTCTCATTTTCTCCATCAAACCTAGGCAAATTATTGATGTAATTGACAGGGAGGTCATGGAGAATGGGAGGCAAATCTAGAGGCTTGTATCGGTTTGGGACTTTTGCAAGCAAAAGAGATGAAGCAAGGGGCTTACAAACATCCATAGGTTTAGCAGGAGTAGGAGACAAAGCAGGAGGCTTATGTCTCACTAGGCTTTCTACAGATGCATCTGGGATGTGCACAGGTGTCTGAGCATGTACATAATCTACAATTGGGGATATGATCTCTTGAGACTCATCAATTGACTGATGGTCAAAATACTCTTCGACAATATACTTTTGATCAGGCTTAGAAAATGACAAGACATGATTGCAGATGAAACCAAATATGTCTTGAATGCAATTTGAGCTTGAGTACCTGTTCTTTCTAGGCTGCTTGGTCATGCTTCAGGGTCTTCCTTTAGTGGAGTCTTCAAGTTGGCACTGTCTGGAGTTGATTGGAGTCGCCAGGTGAATGATTTCAACCTTCTTGGTGTCTGGTCACTGTTCACCATCAGTGATTAGATCTGGAGCTTTGAAGTGTACTACTGAGGAAAACTCCCCAGTGGAGTCGCCATTCTGTTAGCACTCTGTAATTTTCCCAAGGCTATGAGGCAATCACAGAGGCAACATCAAAACCGCTTCGAGTCTTGGATCTATGCCTCCAAGACTCAGAGAGGGATCTCTCTGTATGATATATCTTTGTTTGAAGAAGTATTAGGCTAGTTATGAAGAACATGGGTTGGGGTTTTTAAAAGATTGATTTGGAACAACAAGGAGGGCCATTGGGCAAATGGGGTCTGCACTTTAAACAAGGAGATCACTCTTAGCTCTGGACAAAGTTCTTTCACAGGGAAAGGTAGCAGAAATATTGGATCGAATTGAGTTTTAATGGTATTTATTTGAGGAAAAAATAGGTGAGGAAAAGCTAGGAAAAGGAGTAGTTAAGAATTCCTGAAACTAAGCTTTTGCAGAAAACATAAATATCATCAAAAGCCGAGAGGCAGAGTATCTGCTGATAAATTCTACCTCTATTACTTTCCTTTTGATAATAAGAAAACAAAAACAAGCATAATGATCATAGGAAAACATTAAACAAAGGAAGAACACTACCACTATCACCACACAAGAATCCTGTCAAAGAAATATATTCATTGCTGATCAATCATTAAAAATTACAGAGACATTCCCTGGCTAAACACAGCCCACAGTCTGGCAAGGAGCCTCACAGGTCGAACCATTTTACATTAAAATCATCTCCATAAATAGGGTATATCACCTCATCAAGTTCCGAGAGTCAGTTTAACCGCCTCGACCAAAAATAGCCACCACTCCCACAAAATTTGGGGTTTTCTGCCATGAAAAATGGACCGTGTTTCTGCGAAACAGGGGTCCGATTAGACGTGATTTTATATTTAATGATGAAACCTGGGAGAAAAATGAAAGAGGTTATTGAATATGGGCATGTGCTGGACAAAAAACTCTTTCGGTTTCGCTGAATTCGTCCCCAGCTGGCCGTGACAGCTCCTGAAAGATCGGGACTGAAACGAAAAATGGAAAATCTGGAAAAATAGGCCTCGAAGATGTCTTCGATGCTCTCTGTTCGTGACCCCTTTGCAAAAACTGAAAGAGATTTTTGTTCCTCAGCCCGTTCTGAGAAAAAAACTCTCTTGTATTTTTAAAATCCGTCCCCGTTTTCCAAGAAACCGATCTGGAAGATGACATGGTAAAATGGGCAAAAATGGTAAATTTAAAAAAAAATGGTTTTTCTGCGTGGTAAGCAGTATTCCGGACCCCCCCCCTCTCGTTAAATGAAAAACACACGGGGGGTCCGGAATTTAATGTGGGCCGTTGATCTCGGTGGCCTCCCCTGGGCCGTTCAGATTCACAAGATTGTTATTTCAATTCCGGACCCCCCCCTCGTTAAATTCCGGAAGGTGGCGGGGGCTTCGGAATTAATTTAGAGCGTTGATTAAATTAAGGGTATATGATGGAGGGTTTTGATATATGTAAGGTGCACAGGGGTAAGGTGGGTGGGAGTGTGCATGGGTTAATGGAGGATGACGTAGGGAGGGGAATGGTAGTGGAGAATGAGGTGGGGGTGACGTAGGTGGGTGTTGAGTGGGGTAGGTGGGGTAGAGGGTACGTGGGGGTAGGACTTAGGTTAATTTATTTTGTTTTTTATATTGTTTTTTTTTATTTTTAATATTTTATTTGTTGTTTTTTATGTGTTACGTTGGTATTTTATGAATTAAGTTTTGTTTGTTTTGTTTTTAATTTATTTAATTTTGTTATTTTTATATGTTTTGTGTTTTTTATGTTTTATTTTATATATTTTGTTTGTTTTTTTTATATTATATATATATTTTTAATTTTTAATATAATTTATTACTTTTTGGTTTTTTAATGTTTTTTTAATATTTTGTGTTTATTTATACATTTTATTACTTTGTTTATATTTTATTAATTAGTTTTATTTAATCTAACCTAATTACTAACTTATTTACTAACCTAGTTACTAACTTAATTAATAATTAATTAATTAATAGTTAATTAATTATTAAATAGTCATTTATTTATTAGTTCAACCTAGACCAACTATATTGCTAGCATTGTTTATCCTAAGTCTGTTCATGCAGGGATGGAAGGCGGGATAATGGAGGCGGACAAAAGACAAGGGGTTGAGGGCACAGTGTGTATGAAGGATGCAGTAGGGTGATGGAGGATCGGGCGAAATGAATGGAGGGAGGAAACAGGATCAAATGAGCCAGACTTCTTCATCACGAGGGAAAACGCTAAATCCACAGTCGAAGAATCGATTCACCTATAATTATAGGACCCAAACACACACCACGAAATCCACATTTGGATATGAAATCTTCAAGATTGGAGCGCTGGTTAACAATTGCTTCAATCACTAGAAAAATTTCTCACACTCTTTAGTCCACTGAAACTTTTTCTCCTTCCTTTGCAATGAAGTGATAGGGTGAGCTATCTTTGAGAACCCTGCGATAAACCTTCTGTAATAGCCTGCTAGACCCATAAATGATCTAACTTCCATGAAATTCCTTGGCATTGACCATTCTCTGATGGCCTCAACCTTCTCAGGATCCATGATGATCCCTTCTTCGGAAACAATGTGCCCCAAGTAATGGATCTTCCTTTGATAAAATGAGCATTTCTCAACTTGGCATACAGCTGGTGTTCTCTCAACACTTGCAACACCATCCTCAAGTGTTGTTCATGCTCTTCCTCTGACTTGGAATACACCAAAATTTCATCTAGGAAGACTATGAAAAACTTGTCTAGATAGTTCCTGAATACACCATTCATTAAGCACATAAAAACAACAGGTGCATTCGACAGTCCAAACGGTACCATTGTGAACTCGTAATGACCATACCTTGTTCTAAAGGTGGTCTTGCTGATGTATTCATCCTTTATTCTTACCTGGTGATATCCTGATCTGAGATCTATCTTCAAAAATATCTTTGCATCCTTCAACTGATCGAAAGATCATCAATCCTCAGCAGAGGATACTTGTTCTTTATAGTTACTTTGTTCAACTATCTGAAATCAATGCACAGCCTCAACGTCCCATCCTTCTTCTTCACGAACAGGACCGGGGAACCCCAAGGTGACACGCTTGGGTGAATGTACCCCTTCTTTAGAATCTCTTCAAGATGCAATTGCAACTCTTTCAGCTTTGGCATACTCATTCTGTAAGGAGCTTTTGACACTAGAGCTGCTCCAAGCATCAAATTCACAGAGAAATCGATATCCCTTTTCAGTGGTAGTCTAGGTACTTCCTGGAATACATCTTCAAACTCTTTAAGTACCTCATGATCCTCAATACTTGACACCTTATCCTTAGGTGTTTCCCCCACATGGGATACAAATAATTGGCAGCCTTTTCTATAGCACTTCTTCAACTGCATTGCTGAGATTTCTCTAACAATAAAAACTCTAGGAATTCCTTGGAATGTTTTCTGATTCCCTTCCTCATCAAGCATGTACATTCCTTGTTACGACAGTCTAAGAGGGCATGGTGCTGGTCCAACTAGTCCATCCTAATTAAACAATCATAAGAGCCTAACGACAGGATATTCAATTCAGCCTTTGTGCTCAATCCCTTCATGTCCACCTGACAGGACTTAACCAACTCAATGAATTTCCTCTTGGTCCCTGTAGCCAACTGCACTAACCAAGACTTTTCATGTTTGCTTCTTGATAAATGAAAAATTTCCACCACCCTAGGATCTACATAACTATGGCTAGCCCTTGAATCAATTAAAATAATAAATGGTTGGTTGTTAATCATACCTTCCACTTCAATCATGTGCGACTGAAATTCAGCTTGCTTGTTTCCCAAGGTCACATAGATCCTTGGCATTCTACTGCCCATGTCCTCCACTGTTTCATCTTGTTGAACATTATGGACAACTCTTGCTTTGCCATTTTTATGGGGACAATATCTGTACTTGTGGTTCTCTTTACAACCCCAAAACTGAATGGGCATCTGTCTCAGTCTTTGTTCTCCCACTTTAGCCATTCTTGGCTCTCTAAATGATGCATGTCCTTGAGGACTATTTCTGAAAAAGGGAGGTTTGTTTCCCTTCTGCCTCTATTCTTTCTTAAACTTCTTCTGGTCATCCCAAGCCTTCCAAAAGGTAGGATTTTCTCTTTGTTTTCCATATAAGCATTTCACTCTTCTTATTGTTTCTTCCATAGTCTTAGGATCATCATACTAAATCTGGTCGCCAATGGGAGATGGCAGTCCACTCAGATACCTCTGAATCTTGACAACATTATCTTTGATGAATGGAACATACTTCAGTAATTCCAAAAACCTTCGTTCGTATTCATCAATGGTCATGCTGCCCAGCTTGAGTTCGAAGAACTCCTTCATCTTTCTGTCATATTATCTTTTAGTTAGATATTTCCTCTCAAAATACCTCTTGAATTCCTTCCATGTGATATCTTTCTCTCTAATGTGCTGCACCTGCACAAGCTGATCCCACCACATGGATTCTTTTCTTTTTAGTTGATACATCACAATTCTTCCTTTTGCCTGAGAGGAATAATTCTACAGTTGGAAATATTTCCTCATGCCAAGAAACCATGTTTCAACATCTTCCTCCTTCTTATGTTCTCCGTCAAACATAGGAGGCTTAATCTTGTTCATCTCCCCTTTCAATTCATCCACTCCAGATCTTCGGTGTTTTCTAGTAGGGGATGGGCTTGAACTACTATGTGCTTCCTTATTGGAATGCTTTGGGGAGCGACGACGATGTCTTCTACCACTCCTCGATCTTATTTTTCTCTCAGGGGTCCTACGACTCCCTATTTTGTTTGTTCCACTCTCCTTTTCCAATTTCCTTTCTATTCTTTCGAGGTTCTTCAACATCTTTAAGTTGAATTCACCCTGCCGATCCCTGATCCTCATGAGATTTCGGCTATCGGCTTGGTGAGCCTAGGCTTCTCTCTGCAATCTTTCTATGATTTTCATCATATGTCCTTCCTTATCCAATTCTCTTCCGTGCCCATTGGAGTTCGATCCTTCGACTCCCAAGTTGACATCCCTTCCTTCTTTTTCGTTCTCTAAATTGGAGGCAATCAACACCTCTTCCATTTCTATACTCGGCCTCGATTTGTGGCTGCCCTGACACTCATTGAACTCTGCACACACAATGTGCAGTCAACCAAAGTTTTTCAGGCCTTTACCCCTTAATAAAACTACAACATTCATAAACCAACGTGAATAAAAAAACGTTTTGATTCCATGGATTTTCTGAGCTCTGCTCGGTTCTGTGAATTTTGAATGATAGCCCCCCCTTATTTCTTAGTCCCTAACCCATGTGTTCATGGGCCTTGACCAAACGCTAGACCACTAGGTTCTACCCGAATTTTTGGCCTTCATAAATTTTTAAGGCACACAGAACTATCTCCTGGAGTTTCGATTACTCAATTCACAAAATCCGGTGGATCAACAGTCCAGGTTTACTCATCCTCCAAAGGATGAAATCCACTGTGGTCTTTCCGTCATCAAGGTTTTCAGAATTTTAGGATTTCGGGGTTTTGGTCCTGGAGGTTCTTTCACTTGCTTCCCTCTCCAACTCCTGACTCCTGAACTTCTGACCTCTCTCCCCTTGGGCCCACATAACAACTGTTGCTATCCATAGTGGTGACATGCGGTGTACTTAAGAAGGTCCATGTTACCTTCAACAACATTATCGAGTCCCACCATGCTCACTTTTATTTTCGACCCACTGGCACATGGTACACACCCATGTGTACACTTCCATCTCAGTGACGTCAACTCGACCCACTACTTCAGCTCTTTGGGATTTCATGATTTCGGGCTTCAGGAGTTTTCACATCAGCACAATCCACTTCTTTCGATAGCCGAACTCTCGAAATGCTGAAATTCTTCTTGGACAATTAATAGTCCATATCTCTCCTTGATCAATGGTTGTGAACTAATTGTGAATTCACCTTTTCATGAATTCTAATGAACTTTCCCTTTGACCTCTTTAATTCATGAGTTAGTGAAAGGTTGATCGCTCTCCACGCATCCTTTTCGATGGACAGGCTAGACAAATTCAAGATTTCGTGTATCGCGATTTCCACACTCCTGTGCAACTCCAAAGGGTTTTAAGCCTTGTGCACATTCTCCAGATCTGATGGTCGTGAGGGTTCTCCTTTCCTCCCGAAAAGATCCAATGGATCCAACACTTCTGGTGTGGAGTTCTCTCTCTCCATGGTCAATTACCATGTCGGCTACAGTTTAATCCGCCGCTACTCCTCCTGAGATTCTTAACACATCCAAGTAACTCCTTGGCCCTCAGATACATTCTGAGGTTTGAAATTAGTCCTCCAGACACAATTTCTTCTCAAAACCTTGGTCCAAAGACCACTTATCCAGCCCATCCAGGCTCAGCGTTGAAACTAGGCTCTGATACCAAACTGTAACGCTTCCCCGACCATCAACCCCACTGGCCGAGCAAATGCTACTATGCGGAACAACATCATTCTGATACTTAATTGATAACATGGATTTATTTCATATTAAACACATTAAGATTCAGAGTAAGCACAAGATTACTGCTAACATAGTTAATCCCTGTCATTAACAATAATTCATATGCACAACGGAATACATGATACATATAAGCATCACAGGCATGCAAAACATAATATTAAGCATAAGCTAATACTTATCTTTGAAACCATGGTAATTCCACAAACTACGTGTAGGCCTTCCACAAACCTCCCAGCCTTAGACCACGCTGCTCATCACTCTCAGCAGTAGGTCACCCCCGAGCTAGGACTAAGCTCCACCCAAGGCAAGGACTCCTAGTCTAGGCTGAGGTTATAGGGAAAACTGCATAGAATAATTGGAAGGATTCTTCCCAGGATGCCTTCTTATTCCCACTACTAACATACTCTCATTCCCCACATGCCTATTCCACCCAGGAGTATACACCTTCACAAGCACAGTCCATCAGTGCTTCACCTCCCTCTCTAGGCCTCGGCAACAGGCTGGATCAAGAATTCTCAGAGCTCTGAAGCTGGTGCTAGACTCTCTCTGGGCAAAAACCACTTCCCAACAGACTCTCTCACCTGGAGGGAGTTGCTCACAGGCTTGACAACCTACTTCTTCTACCTATTTTAGCCCAATTTCCTCAAGGTGAGGATAACAACAACAACAACTGGTCAATTCCACTCAGGAAAAACAAAAGGTAGTAACCCAAAGACAGTTTGGGTATAGAATCGAATCTGGAAGAGAGAATGGGCTTGGCTCATAGCGTACACAGGTGACATGACTCAATCCATGGGTTTGTCACTGGTTTCAGGGTGCATGACAAGGAATTAATGCGGAGGTCGAACACAGACTCAAACGGTTCAGAGGACTGATACCTCAACTTCTTAGGAAAACATTCCGGTTTTCTATTTTCCAAGCCGTGTGAGGGTATCTAGAGGTTGAATATAGGGGCCACGGGATTCACGGTTCAGGCAATTCAATGGTCGAATGGAGGAGGACCCCCAACAAGGCTCACTTCTCTCGTTTTAACTGCATGCGCCTGGGTTGACACTTGTCACCCATGAAGCTCGTTCCTTCCCATTTGGAAGTCACTCGTCCTTCCAAGGAACTTAGGATAAAACATCACATTTCACATGGCTTTTTGGAATAATATTAAAATATTATTCCCAAGGACTTTAAGCCCCTAGGCTTAACACTTAGCCTCTCTTTCCCACCTTCCAACCCCCAATCCCTTATCCATTCTGTGGAATCTTAGTCCCCCATCACTCATTCATCGTGGTCGGTCTACACACAATAATGTTTATATTTTTATTAATGTTCTGCATGATTACATATACAAAAGAAGGCTCTTGGATTTAACACTTAGGCTCTCCGGCCTAACAACACATAAGCCCACCAACTTATATAAACTTGGCTCACTAGCCTATAAAACATAATTACAATTCATAATGCAAGTTTTTTACTTGATAGACATGATTTACAACAGGGCTCGACCTTGGGGACATTACACCACTACACAATGATGTAGAAATACTAGATAGTTCCAAAGAATTCATATTGCACCTTTTGTAAGTTAGTGGGCCACGACGACAAAGATTGCAGAACTATGGAGCTGATGTGGGAAAGAACATCATATGCATATAGAGTACATGCCGAAATGATGACTGGGCAAGCAACGCCCTAGTTCAACCAAGCCCCAACCCCATACAACACTGCGCAACAACAATATAATACTACACAACAACCCTACAATAACGTGTAGCTGTAGTACAACCCGACACAATCCCAATACAAGACAACGCAGTATAATCAAGCACCATAGTATAACATGTCGAGAGGTGATTGCGTAGGCTACAGAGGAGTAGGACAAGCCAGAGGAGGCTTTGGATGTGGTAAATGACTAGTCACATGTCACAATTGTCAGCAACCAGGACATTACACATGATAATTCCCGCTGCCGCCAACGACTTGTATGTATTGTCGTGCATTAGACCATGATACAGAGGAATTTCCGATGCTACTAGTAAAGATTCATGAAAAGAGGAACCAAAACAATCAGAATGTTCAGTGGATTTCAACCAAAGCAAGGGATGACGAACAAATCATCAACATAATCACTCCTGGAGGAATGAAGACAGGAAATGACATAGTTCGATAGGAACCAACATAGAACCATTGGATAAAGAATAAAACTGACCCCAAGAAGTAATTTGACGTGCTTAAGGAAAATGAGACTTTTAGGGAAGCCAAACAAGAATTTCAGAAGGAGGACACAACATCAACTTCAACTGTGCAACTAGTCAAGGAAGTCTTAGAATATGAGATGCCACCATTGCTAGATCATACCAACGGAATGCAACCCAAGGGAAAAGTAAGTACAATCAAATGGTTTTTGCAATCATGTGTAAAAGTATTAAGTGATCCTTCATCTGTGAAAATATTGCAAAACATACTAGAGAAATGTAGTAGGATGACGGAAGAAAAGCTAGAACAAAAAATCGTCAATCACCTACACACCTGAAGAAGAACAAGTAGGGAATTTAGACTAAATGCTAACATTGTGGATTTCAATATGGGAGACATTATACTAGACCTAGGATCTGAACTAAATGTGCTACCCAAGAAGACCTGGCAATTCATGGGAGAGACAACATTGGGATACTCAAATGTCGAGTTAAAACTAGTAAACCAACATAGAGTCCTACCAATAGGTAGACTAAAAGGAGTAACAATAGATCTTGATGGAGTGTGCACTAAATCATACTTTGAAGTCATCGAAATAGTAGATGGCACAACATTGTACCTGACACTACTCGGTCTAGATTGGGTGTTTGACAACCACACCATAATTAACTTGAAAACAAGGAAAATGACATTTGAATCTGGAGATTATAGGGTCATAGCACCACTAGATCCAACAGAAGGGGAAAGATTCGTAGAACCCATTTTCCTGGACTTAGAGGAGATTGACCAGTTGTACAAAAAAACTGCACACGATGAGGATTGCATAAACCCAACTACAGATGGGGTACTCAGTTGATGGAGCATTACTTCATGCGCAACAGACTCAGACATCGGGTTAGAAAACTGGCAGCAGAGACTACATAAAGTATCCACGAGAAGATGTGCAAGAATAGACCACACAATACGATGGATAGGCATAGAAATCAGAGAACCACCCAGTTTTTGTGGACTAAATGATTTGGAAACATTCTTGACACAATATGAAGACGAAGTATTAGAGAACCATAGGCTGCTAGCACTAGATTTAGCACTCAAGGCCACACACGCAAGATGGTGGGGCGTACATAAGGAGACTATCATAGAATGGTATCAATATAAGCGATTAATGCGCATACGGTTTGATGAAGAACATGCAGATAACAAACAAAGGAAATATGAAGGACTAGGGACACCAGCAAAACACTTGGAGGAGTGAAAAATTCTATGGAGAATGACACCACTAGAGGAATGGCCTCACCACTTCATTCACACTTTAGAGGACATACCAGTGAACTGGTATACAGACCAGGAATTGCACAAAGGAGCTACAACATGGATGACATTGCAACAAAACTTTACCATCACTTTCTCATTCGAGCATGAGAACCCCAACATAGATGCAGTGATGAAATGGATCAGAGGAATCATATTCATTGAAGAACTAGAAATAGAACTTATTACAGAAGATCAACAACAGAATAAGCAGACAATCAAGGAACTACTATCATGTTACCATGTACAGGAGGAAGCACCAGACGAAGATGAACCACACGATATTTAGATTGATGAAGTTGAAGGCGAAAGAGATGTGGAAGGACCACCCATAGAATCATAAGTCATTTTCGTGCCAATCAAGATAAAGAAGGTTAACATCGGAACCGCCGAGCATCCCAAAATAGCCAACATTGGAGATTACTAGGATGAGCAGACCTTAGAAAGCATCACATAATTGTTGTACGAATATAGAGACCTTTTGCCCACAACATTTACAGAGATGAAGGGTATAGCCGAAGAATTAGGAGAAATTAAGATACCACTCAGATCCGACGCAAGACCTATTAAACAACAACCTTACAGACTAAACTCGATATATAAAAAGAAAGTTAAAGATGAGATCAATAGGATGCTCAAAGCTGAAATAATTGAACCAGTTGAAGAATCATAATGGATAAGCTCGATGGTAGTACAGGACAAGAAACAAGGAAGAGGGATCAAGATATGCGTCGACTTGAGGAAGTTGAATGATGCATGCCTACACGAACCATTCCCTACACCATTTATGGATGAATTATTAGAGAATGTGGGGGGAAATGAAGCTTACTCATTCACTGATGGATTCTCAGGCTACCATCAAATTAAGGTAGCACAGGACAAGAAACAAGGAAGAGGGATCAAGATATGCGTCGAATTGAGGAGGTTGAATGATGCATTCCTACACCACCCATTCCCAACACCATTTACGGATGAAGTATTAGAGAATGTGGGGGGACACAAAGCTTACTCATTTATTAATGGATTCTCAGGCTACCATCAGATTAAGATAGAACAGGAGGATAGACACAAGACCACATTTGCGACAGAATGCGGATCTTATTAGTACACAGTCATGTCGTTTGGACTAAATAATGCACCCACCATATTCTCCAGAGTGGTCATCGCATCATCTAAGGAATTCATCCATCAATTTCTCAAATTATACTTGGATGATTGGACAATTTACAGTATGTTGAAACACCATTTGGAAGTGTTACGACTAATGTTGGAATGATACAGACAGTGCCAGATATCACTCAATATCAAGAAATGCATATTTGGAACATCGTTTGGGATACTATTGGGCCACATAGTATGCAAAAAAGGACTACTAGTGGATCCGACAAAGATCACAGTCATTGTTAACTCACCAACACCAAAAATAGTCCACCAACTAAGAGCAATGTTAGGATATACATGATACTATAGAAAATTCATTAAAGGCTATGCGTAGATCACAACACCAATGGAAAATATGCTAATGAAAGATACAAAATATCAATGGAACGACGTGTGTCAACATGGTCCAGACACTTTGAAGGAAAATATGGTTACTGCACCAATATTAGTATTTCCAGACTGGGAAAAGAATTTCCATGTGCATGTATATGCATCAGCGATAACACTTGGAACTATATTAGCGCAATCAGGAGCAAGATACTTGGATCACCCGATAGCATTTGCAAGAAGAAAACTATCAGACTCAGAACATAATTATAACATGAAGTTAAGAGAAGGACTAGATATGGTTTACGCACTGCAGAAGTTCAGACATTACCTATTGGGAAAACATTTTAAGATGTTTACACATCACTCAGCCCTGAAATACCTAGTCAACAATCTAGTGTTGGGGGGGATAATCTGTCGATAGTTATTTTTATTTCAAGAATTTGACTTCGAAGTAATAGTCAAACTAGGAAAACTAAATGCAAGACCTGACCACCTATCACGGGTCACAAATGGAGAAGAACCCATGAAATTACATGACAACTTTCGGGATGCACAATTATTCTCAGTACAGATTGCTAAATATTACTTCACAGAGATCATCTAGTACTTGAGCACAGGTACCATGCTGCAAGAATATACCATTGTGTAGAAGAAGAACCTGGTAGTCCGCGCAGATGACTATTAACGGATCGCAGGACATCTATACATGATGGGTGCAGATAGCATCTTGCGAAGGTACATGTTAGAGCACGCACGACCAAGAATTTTAGGAGAATCCCATGAGGGAATGGCGGGAGGGAATTATGCAGGAAGAGATACCACGCAGAAGGTACTCCACGTAGTATTATGGTGGCCAATGATCCAAAAATACTCAAAAGAGTACTATTAGTGATGTGATGTCTATCAAAGGGTAGACAAACCCAACAAAAGAGATGAGATGCCATTATGACCGTAAGTGACATTACAAGAATTTGATAAATGAGCAATAGACTTTGTGGGACCAATTAACCCACCAGCCAAAAGAATAGGGGAAAGATACATCATCACCGTGACAAAATACCTAATAAGATGGGTGGAAGCCGCACTAGTAAAATACTGCAGTGCAAAGACAACTACACACTTCGTATTTGAACAAGTAATCACCAGATTCAGGTGCCCAAGAGTTTTGATGAGTGACCAAGGCACGCACTTCATAAACAACACCATCCACATGATTCTCAAAGAGTTTGAAGTTCATCATTAGAAGAGCACACCATATCATCCATAGGCAAATGACACAATAGAAGCCTTCAACAAAAATCTCGATAACGTGCTAACAAAGATCTATAATGTCAATAGAAATGATTGGGACCTCAAAGTAATAGCATTATTATGGGCGTATAGGATGACATGCAAAAATTTGATAGGGAACACACCATTCAAACTAGTCTATGGACAAGAAGAAATAGTGACATTAGAATTTTTAGTAACCATCTTACGCGCAACAACTATCTAACAAATGATTGAATGAGGAACAATACAGGAAAGAATGAATCAACTATTATCAATGGAGGAAGACCAAATCCTGGTAGGATTCCATCAACAAGTGTAGAAGGCCAGAGACAAATCTTAGCACGATCGACACATCAAGAAGAAGACGTTCAAGGAAGGACATCTAGTATTGCTCTATGACAAAAAATTGTTTAAGCACCCAGGAAAGATGAGAATGCATTGGTTAGGACCATACGAGGTAAAATCCATAATATATGGAGGAGATGTATAGTTAAGATATTTAACAGGCACATAACTCATAGGAATGATCAACGGGAGCCAACTGAAGCTGTACAAGGACAGTCGACCACACACCGCGCAGTAAAAAAAAAAAAAACTGAAAAGCACAAAGCACACCAAAGATAGAAAAACCACATGACGTTCGAAACACGAATGCAACAAAGGCAAGGAAAATAGTTACATACCAAAGAAAAATGAGCGGGAAACAAAAATTTGACAAAAACAGTATGATGGGACAACACTAAGCGAAATTAAAGCACAACAAGGACTGATGGAACATCACATTAAACACGCCAACTGGAAATGGCAAAGTAAGCATAATGGAAAGTACAAAACTGCCACAGATGCATTGAACCCATAGTTATGGTGCATTAATTTCATCATGGAGGAAGCGTCCTCGACAAGCTTCATGACAAGCCCATACAACACGCGAGCATGGAAGAAACTAGTCTATTCGCGAAAGGAGAACAAAGAGAGAGCAACAACAACCATAACGAATAGAGCAAGACCACAGAGCTCATCATAGTCATTCAAACTTAGAAAACATTTGACATTCACCACTATGGCACCACCGAAGCCCACAGACAACCAGACCGACTAGGGTTCAAACTAGGTCATGAGGATAGATGGAAGAAAATGAGCAACCACAGCTGGAGATCGTCAATATCGACAAGATCCAATCCCCATAGATGATACTGGTGAACTCTACACCAATACTAGAATAGATGTAACAACCACAAGTAGAGGCCATGAAAGATGATACTGGTGAACTCTACACCAATACTAGAATAGATGTAACAACCACAAGTAGAGGCCATGAAAGATGATACTCCAGCAATGACGCAAGAGCCTTAGAACGAGGAAGCGATAACCCAATAGGAAGTGCAACTAGAAAGCACTTAAGCAGTTGTGGAAGTTAAAAGAATGACACAGAATCTGGGAGAAGCAGTGCAACCTGACAAGTCACAGGCACCCAGCCTAGCTCAACCAATAGAGGAGAATGATGGAACTACCTCAACTTGGCCAAAGTCGCTTACAGGGGAGGAACTGAGAGTTGTTGGAACTTCGAACCAACCACCACAGCAGGAAGACAGAGTTCAGATACCGAGATCACCTTGCAAGAAACTGGTAGCAGAAATTTTGCTACCACACATACCAGATGGAGTACAGGTAGATCCACATCTACTGGGTCACGTCGGGAAGCTCAAGTATTCTTACCATGATGTATCAGATGAAACCAAGTACCCATAACTTTCACCGAGGGTTTTTATGCAGAACATAGTGGTATTCCAACTTGGAGAAACAATCAGCCAACCACATCAGTGGGCAACTGGACTGGACATAACATGAATTTTAGGTTTGCTCAAAATTCCACATTTTGGCAGAGACCAATATGCGACAACATGCATCAATCAATTGTTAGCAGTCACACATGAAGGGGATATATGGCTGGACAAATCCGTCCCCATAACTGTTGAGCTTAACGCACAGATAACAAGACTACCCAGCCGAGGCATGGATCCCGCACTGATTCTGGATGATAAATACAAGGAGAAAGTGTTAGCAGAGGAAATGAATAATAAATATGGTACCGCCAGGGGAAAAAGAGGCATTATAATAAAACGAATCAACAATGCAACGACACAATTGGGCGCAAAGATCTTAGCCTGTAAATTGTTAAGAAAATGCCGCAAAGACGAAGTACCAACATGAGTCATCACAGTTTCAGCTCAGTGAGAAGAAGGCACCTCCGTGAGTTGGGAGCCTTATCTATTAAAATTGTTCCAAGTGGACTATAAGGATGCATAGAACCTCGGTACATAATTCCATTACTCATGGCTACTCACCCTCATATCCTTCATGGGATGACGGGAACTAGAGTATGTAATTGTTTATACTATACTGCAGCCATCGGGAGAGAGATATATATAACTGAAATTCGGGCCACAAGCCAAGCATAAGAGGGAGAATGTAATTGTATTTGAATCATACCTATGAGACATACAAAAATCTATCAGCTAATCATGGAGAATAACACCAGAGGATGTCGCGTGATATGGAGACATTGCTAATTTTTGGGCTACACGTCAAGCCATGTGGATACAACCAAGGAAGGATCCAGATAAATAGTGGCTACAGATGCGCTACTGCATCACAGAGGGTGACATCAACATGGTCATCAGTGAATGGCCTGATGAATGGAGAATCCAATCCATTCCCCGGGAAGTACCGAAAAGAATAACATAAGGAGAGGTAATGCAGGAGGAAACATAGCCTCCACAAATCCCAGTGCCCAAGAAACCAAGGATGGGCTAAAACAAGCCGAATCAGGAAGACGAAGGGTCAAAGCAGATAGGAACCTAGAAGGGGAAGAAAGCAACCAATGAAAAACCGAAACAAGCTAAGGGAGTGCAGGAGACCACCCCAAATCCCATCACACAGGAACCAGGGGGAACTAAGAGACCGATTGTATAGGCAAGAGGCACACGCAAGAAATAAAAGGTGCAACGAGCATCACCAGACTATACGATCACGAAGGACGATGGAGAAATGATCGCCATAATGGTCCAGGACTGTCTAGCAGAAGACTTCGATCACACAACACATCACAAGGATAAATTGAAAAAAGAGCTGGCAGAAATGGGACAGTTCCTTAGGACACTCAGGGAGGCCCAGAGAGCAAGTAGCAATAAAAGCATAGAGCTGTCAACAACACAAACTAACAAAAGAGTGGAGGTATAAGAATGAGACCTAGTCCTTCCAATGCCACACACACATGCAACTATCTACATCAAACCTAGCATGTTGCGCATGGATGAAATTGTGGGATAGACACCATTGAAGGAATTGGAACACATATAATTGGTCTTGACATGGATTCCATCAAGGGAACTATACAAGATGCAGGTTAGTGTCGACCACAAAATGTAGTCTCGGGCACATAAAAACTTAGTCGAGCTACAAAAAGCAACATAGAAGCAAGAAGCGCTGGAAAAATATTGTGATCAGGCCAAATCTGAAAATCAAGAGGAGAAAGAACATAGGAATGAATTGGAACGAAGAGTGGGAGAAATTTTTGGGAAAATTTCAGGCACTGCGCAAGGAAACGAACTCCCGGCCGCAGAAAAGATCAAACAGATTGTGCAGGCAATTGATTGATATTAGAAGGAGATCGAGGGTCTCCGAGAACAACTCACACCAACAACTCCACTGGAAATAAAGGAACAAACAAAGTAGGAAGCAACGATGCAACTGTAGGAGATAGAGCGACATGTTAACACAATAGAAAAATTGTTCGATAAATCAACACAACTTTGGACAAGGCTAGAGGAGGATCCACAGGTCCAACACTGGGACAAGGAAAATGAGAGGATCAATGTAGCAATCCAAGAACACAAATAGCGGGAAAAGACCATATCAATCCCAAAATGAGTCAAAGGGAAAAAAGAGATAAAGAAGATGCATGTAGAACTTATCACTGCGCAAACACATAAACATGAGCATCAGGTTCATATAGAGACACTACAGGAACGAGTAGCAGAAGTACTCACATAGGCAGAAAGAACTAGAACACAGATAGAAAAAACACACGCATAATGTGCAGGATTACTGAGAGAAAAAGTGGCAGTTCAGGTAATGGATACCATTAAGGAGAAAACCGTGAAGGTACTGACAAAAGCAACAGAGCTAAAGGAAAAATTCCAGACAATCACCGAGGAGATCGAGGCAGCACAGAAAGATTAGGTGACTCGGGACGAGTCACATGTCAGTTGGGGGCCTGTTGGCACCAGGACAAAGTAGAAATAAGGAAAACCATGGGAAAGAAAGTCTGTAGAAATGTAAGTAACAATTGGAGAAATAACAACACGCGTGCATGCAAGAAAGCGTGCACAAGGAAAGTGATAGCTGGAGGAAGAACAACACACATGCATGGGAGGAAGACCTAACGTCGATAGGGTTAGGGTTTTGGTACTTTTCAGTAAGAAGGATGAAGAGCCCAAAATGTATAAATAGAGATACACATGTATCATATAGAGGTTGGTTGATTGAGTTTTATATATTAGGTTGGCATTTTTACAGTAAGTTTACTATTTTGTAAGGGTTTAGATTCTTATAACATTCCATTAGAGTAATACATGAATGGAGGCATTATGAAATATTGTTATGTACCATTTTTGTAAGTTGTTGAGCTAGAACGAAGGAGAGAAGGTAGATCTAAGGATTAGTTCACAGGCTATAGATCCTGGTGCGATCTAGTTCGCCTCATATAGATCTTACCCATAAGACAGGAATTGTAAGCGCGCGGTGCTGGAAATGCATAACTGCCATAATAAAAGAGCCAAGAGCCAAATCTTTGTGGACATAGCCTAGGAGGGGGTGAACCATGGTAATAACTATGTAATGTGATGAATGTATGCATCTCTTTACTTTCTTTCAACAGTTATTGTTATGCTTAATAAATGAGTTAATACATTGTTATGGAACACGAATATGCTGCTCGAGAAGTAACCTATGTAATGGAAATATGTACCTGTGAGGAATAGGTATATTACCTTCATAGTTCGTAGTGCATGGCTCTGGTTAACAAACCCCTATCTCATACTCATTCCTAGGCTGTAAACACCCGAGTCTTACAACCACCCATTTAAAGCTATCTCGGGTGAGACTGTGCAATGCATTCTGTGTACTGTGTTGCCTTTTGGTTTACCAGGGGGGTCAATAGTGTTAGAGGCTTTGTTGGTAACCTCAAAGATATGAACCTTGGGTCAAAAAATCAGATAGTAGAAGAGAGCAGTTAAAACCAATAGAACCCCTCAAAACAAAATCTAGGAAAGGGTGGTCCCAACCCACAGAACAAAGAATAGAGCAAAGATGGATAGTATCAGGACAACTAGTCCAAGCCGCAAGCAAAGAAGGACACCAAAAATACAAAGAAAGATACTGTGAACTGGTGTGACTTCCATAAGATCCCTTGGCATAACACTGCTGACTGCTTCTCAAAGCAGTCCCTGGTGGATGAAGTGAAAGCCTCTGAATTAGATGCGGGTTCTGACTCTGAGCCAAAACCAAAAAGGGGAAGACAGATCATTGACATGGAACCCAGTGCCATCATTGCTACCACCAAGCTCTATCCTGGTGAACCAGATGAGATAGAAGAAGGAGAGAGCCTCTCCCATTCACAGATGTGGGTAAAAGGCACCCCACTGCACTTCATCATTGATAGAAATAGCCAGAAGAACCTCATTTTAGAAGAGGTCGTTAAGTGGCTGGTCTTGCTGACAATGCTGCATGCATAACCCTACACCATTGAATGGCTCCACCAAGGAAGTGATCTCCACGTCAGCCAACAGTGTCGACTGTCATATGACATCAAGCCCTTCAAAGACAAGGTATTGTGTGATGTTGCTCCTCTCGAAGTTTGTGATGTTCTTTTGGACCAACCTTATTTATGGAAACATCATGATGTATATGACTCTAGGCCTCATAGTGTTATTATTACTTTGAAAAATAAATTGTACAAGATACCTGAGGTGGTCCCACCTAATGCTATTTCCTCAATATTTGCTAAGAAATGCAGTAAGGTCATCTGTTAGACGGGGAAGTTTTTCTTCTTCGTGATTCACTCTCAGAATAAGTGAAAGATCATAGCCACATCTAGGGTCTCTGTGACCGACCTCTCCACACAGTAGAAGCAAGTAGATAAGGTCGTGGAAGAATGCTTAGATATATTCTTCTCACCTACCAGGGTACCTCTGCACTGCCAGGTCAAGCACTCCATCGATCTGACCCTCGATGCACCACTACCCAATGGGTCAGTCTATCACCGTTCTCTATTAGAGAATGAGAAGATCAAGTGACAGATCCAAGAACTTCTCCAAAAATGGCACATCCGTCCCAACTCATAACCTTGCAGGAGCCCAGTCATGCTGGTATAGAAGAAAGATGGAACCTGGCGACTCTGCATTGATTACTGGGCTCTGAATTAAATCATAGTTAGAAACTGGTACCCAATTCCCTGAATCAACGACCTCCTTGATCAAATCATGGGGGGCAGATACTTCAGTAAGATTGATCTAAAGTCTAGATACTATCAGGTCCCGATAGAATAAACAAATGTATGGAATACTACCTTCATGTCAAAAGAAGGCCTTCTTGAATGGTTGGTCATGCCATTTGGTTTGACAAATGCTCCAACCACTTTCATGAGGATGATGGACGATATCCTACGACCATTCACCAATACTTTTATAGTGGTGTATCTAGATGACATTCTCATTTACAACAAGACCTCGATTAAACACTTGCAACATATTCAACAAGTTTTGCACACCCTGCGACAACACAATCTATACGCCAACTTGGAAAAATTCTCCTTCGACATAGATAGGGTCCATTACCTGGGCTACATCATTGATTAGAATGGCGTACATGTGGATCCAACCAAGATCCAAGTCATCCATGACTGGCCAGCCCCAACCACACTCACTGAGCTTCAGAGCTTCTTGGGCCTTGCCAATTTCTATCGCAAGTTTATGTTGGGATTCTCCCATATTGCATGGTCCCCCAACCAAATAACTAGGGGTGGTGGTAAGGAGAAATTTGCATGGGGCCAGTCCCAACAACAAGCGTTCGATGGAAGTAGAGCTTGTGATAATCCCCAATACTTTCACTACCAGACCTGCAACAACCCTTTGAGATCGAGACAGATGCTTCAGAATATGGTGTGGGCATCGTTCTCACTCAGCACAACCACGCCGTGGCCTATCATAGTGAGACACTATTAGATGTTGTCTATAAGTACCCTTATTACGACAAAGAAATGTACCCCATTGTGCAAGACTGTCGCCAGTGAAGACATTACATTCTTGGGAAGGAGACAGTCATATACACTGATCATAAGCCACTATAGTTCATGCAGACACAAGGAAAATTGCAGAATAACTGCCATCAAAAGTGGTCCACATACTTGCAACAATTCCACATCAACATATAGTATAAAACATAAAGCACCAATCGTGTCACTACTTGCCTCAACAGACCTTCAGTCGTGGCACTCACCATGATGCTAGAATCTTGCGGCCATGAGACCTCTAGATGGCCCCAACTCTATGAGACAGACCTAGACTTACCAAATGTTGGGTGCAAATGCAGTTGTCGATAATTTCCATCTTCAGGATGGGTTGTTGTGTCGTCTAGGCCATATCTATGTTCCATCAAGCGAGCGAGCGAGGTTGATTTGGGAAGCCCACTATAGTCTGATGGCAGGACACTTCGACATCGAAAAGACAATGGCGATTCTACAGAAACATTTCTACTGGCTGAAACTTTGACAGGAGATCAACAAGTATATCAAGTCCTGCACTGCTTGTGCTATTGCCAAACCGACCACTAAGAAATAGGGCCTGTAGATCCCTCTTCCTACTCCTGACAGACCATGGGAATCCATCTCAATGGACTACATTTCGGGCCTCCCATCCACCAAGCAGGGAAATGACTATGTTTTTGTTGTTGTTGATCACTTTTCTAAGATGGCGATTCTGGTTTCCTGCAAGAAGAACAACACAACAGAGGCCACTTCCAAGATCTTCTTTGAACGAGTCTGGGTGCATTTTGGAATCCCAAAAACTATTGTCTCAGATCAGGACAATCGATTTCTCAGCACATTCTGGTCGAGCCTTTGATCACTGTAGTACACCAAGCTCACCAAATCCACGACCTTCCACCCCTAAATAGATGGCCAAACCGAGGTTGTAATTCGAATGATTGTGCATATCCTTCGCATGTATAATTCAAAGAACCCTTGCACATGGGATGAGATCCTTCACTATGTCCAACATAACTACAATCGAGCCCTGCATAGCTCAATCGACCACAACCCCTTTCAGGTGGGGTTCAGATTCCAACCATTGGGTCTCATAGATGTTGCACTTCCCCCTGTGGCCAACTTGACCAACTCATGTCCTGCTCCAACTGAAGCTGAAAAATCCACCTGGTTCATTGAGCAGATCCAGCACATCCACCAACAGGCTCAGGATATCCTACAAAATTCCAATGACAAGTACAAGCAATGCCATGATCAACATTGGGTGCCACATAAGTTTCAGGTGGGTGACAAAGTTTGGTTGCACTTGCAGAAAGAATGCCTTACAGGACCCCATCAAAAGCTTCACCCACTCTGTTATGGGTCGTACACCATCACCAAGGCCACGGGGGATAATTCTTTTGAGCTCAACATTCCTCCTTTCCTTGGCCTGCACCCAATGTTCAACGTGGATCTCCTTCGCCCTTATTTCCCACCATTATTGGACACCTCAGATGTAGTAGAACAACTGAGACCAACAGATCTCAACCCTGACTACATACAACAAGAATCGAGTGATCATATTATGGACACATAGATCAAGGGCACTCGACAACAAAGGATCCAACTTTATCGAGTCGTCAAAGAAGGGCATCTCCTGCACTAAGGCAAGTGGCTCACCCGAGGCCAAATTCAAAAAAAATTTCCTCATCTGATGGGGGAACTCAAAAAAATGGAGAAAATTTCTTCTTAAGGAGTGAGGATTGATCCAAATGGATATCGGTGGCCACCCACCTTTTCCAACTGGCTCAAAACTGTTTTCTGGCAATTTTGGTAATTTACTATTTTTAACAGTTTTCACTTCCGGAGCCGTTTTGAGACCCTAAACGATGTTTTTTGTTGTTGTTGAGAAAATAGGGAGAAATATGAAAGTTCTTTATATATTTCTCCTAGAATTAAACTCCTCGATGATACCTTTCCAACAAGCTATCATACGCCTAAAACGAAGATCGTATGCAAAAGTTACGACCCCGAGAAGTTGTTGTACTAACTTACCCAAACGAGGCCCACACGACTTTTGGCATTTCATCTCCTAGGGTTAGGTTTTTGGATGTCTATGGTTTTTGACATTCTTTTTTATTGTAAAAAGGCCTTCAGAGCCTCATTGTAATCATCTTCTTGCGAATGAGTGCAACCATCACATCTCTTATTAGAGATAAGCCGCCACCATTCCAACAAGCTTGTTTATGCTGCATTTTATAGTTTTAGCTTATTTCCTTATTGAATAGAAAACCAATTTTATTTCCTTATTACAACTAATGGTGACTAATTTACTAGATAGCTAGTTGTAGTGACTACTTCAAATACTTTCACTAGTTGATGTTTTCTTTCTCCCATCATAATAATTGAATTTAAGATGAAGTTTCTATTACAAAAATGAGATTTCTAGTCAGTTACTCATAAAAAAACTTTAAAGTAGTTATTTTTTAGAACTATGACACTCTTTCATGGATAATATATTAATGATGAATCATAGTAAGCAAATAAAACCTTCACAAATAGGCTTGTTTTAGAACTATGACACTCTTTCATGGATACTATATTAATGACGAATCATAATAAACAAATTCTGATCAATAAATATTGTTTGATACATAAGTAGACTACATACAAATCACAAAAAACATTTAGATAAGACAAGTGTTAAGGCCAAGGTTGACATAAATAAGTAGACTACATAGAAATCACAAAAAATATTTAGATGAGACAAGTGTTAAAACCCAGATTAGTGTATCCTTACTTTTACATAATATAATTGAATATTTTATGCAAAGTTGTAAAAAACAATAACTTAACCAAATAAATATTGCTAATGCCTTTATTCTTTGGACCAATATAGTGGTGTGAGAACCAACTTGTGAAACAACTAGACACTTGTTGTGAACAACATTTTTTTAAGTGTATTAGAGCATGGATAGTTATATATTTATGGTCAAATTCTAACGATGACTAGAAACCACAGATTACAAATTATAGGTTCATCCAAGTACAAGTATAATGTGAAACTATATTTAGAAAGTCGTTTTGGAGATATATCCTGGATTTGTACACAAAATTGGTAAGCAATGCATTGGTAAAAGGTATATAGTTTTAGCTATCTCCCAATTTTCTACCATGATATCTAATCTAGTAAATAAATTGATTTATGAGGAGTAGAAACTGGGTTATAACTCACACTAGTAGATTTATATTCACGGGCTAGCTCTAGAGTTTTTTTTGTTTTGTTTTTTTAAAAACTTGGAATGAATATCATTAGTGCAATTCATCCTATCAACTTCGTAGCTATGTCACAATGAAATCCAAATGAATAAATGTTGAATCGAATCGAATAGATTACCAACAACAAAAATCTTCTCAATGAAATCCAAATGAATAAATGTTGAATCAAATCAAATAGATTACAAAAAACAAAAATCTTCTCAGAAGCTTTTTGTATTCACTATCGGATCACCCTAAATTTACATTGATCAGGTTTGTGGATGAAAACAATTTGTCAATGCCATAACAAATTTTGGAACAAGCAATATTTTCAACTTCGTAGGGACTCCCTTGGCTTGGGAAGACTTGAAAACACTCGTACTATGGGTACAAGAATTTACTGACCCAAATAGTGCAAAATTTTGCGAACCATTAAAGCTTGGTTAGCAATTTTGTGAACCAAGTTCGTTTTTGACATGTCTCAAAATTCAACCACGGGTGCTTTGTAACAAATAGAGGTTAATCCATTAATATAAAAATAGAGGTTAATCCATTCATGCAAAAGTGAGGCAACGATTATGGTGGTGTTACGTACTTAAGACCTGTGTTTCATTCAGGTGGTGTTCTGGTCCTTGGCAACCTCTGAAATTTTCTCCAACACACCACTTTTGAGATCAACATCTTCATTCAAAACCCTAGACTTGAGTTCAAAAAAGCTATCACAATGGAATGTGAATCTACCACTAAGAATGGAGTACAACAACACTCCAAATCTCCAAATATTGACCCTCTCTGTATATCCTTGGCAATCCATGATTTCAGGATTCATGTAAGCCGGGGTTCCCGTTTGGTTATACAAAAGTTTCCCTCCTGTAACATCAAGTTTTGCAATATTTTTCAACAAAATTTATCATTTAAGAGAATGATTAAAACCAGTGTAAAATTTTTCAATTAATTAAAATTGAAGTGACTTATTAAATAGACTAAGTAAAACCTTCAAGTTAAAAACCAAATAATTTAAATAACTTTGTCGAAGAGCGTAGCCAGACCAAAGTCACCTTGTTTGACGACCATATGCATGCAACTACCTGTCAAGAATATGTTCTCCAATTTGACATCTCTATGAAGTACACCTTTTGCATGGAAATAGAGAATGCTTTCCATGATCCGCCTGCAGATCATCACAACTTCCAATTCAACATCCTTGTAACTTTCTCTCTGCACAACCATTTTCCAAAGATCCCCTCTGCTGCACAACTCCAAGACTAAATGTATATCCTGCAAATCCTCGTAAACCTCATGAAGTTTCACAATTCCCTCATGACCCAATACCATACACATGACATTTATTTCGTTGAGGATATCCATCGGTGCATTATTTTTGTTTATGGATTTGCAACAGAAGGCATTTCATGTGGCCATGTGGAAACATACACTGATTTTGTGATTAGAAGAAACACTCAAGTCCACACTACCACATTTTTATGATGAGAAGAAACACTCAAGTCCACACTATCAAGTGTTTTTATGGTGCGAAGAAACACTCAAGGAAACATACACGTTTTTTTATTGAAGAGTAGCCACGACCTGCTAGGGATCCCACCAGTGGTCTGGGTGACTGTATAGATATATTGTGTGTTTATCTCATTCTCTTAGTTAGAATTTATATTGTTTCTTTGTTGTATGTATCTTTTAGTTTCAATTACTATGTGTGATAATTGTAATTTGCTTATCTAATTCGTCTTTCTTTAAATTGCATATTGCTTATAGGAGCTGGCTATTTATCATGTTGTGTTTCTTATTTCTTAACAATGAATTGTCTTGTAGGATGCTAACTTAGATGATACATTGAAGTTTTAATTTGGTTTTGGTAATTAAAACAGAGTATTACTTAGACATAGGATTAGTGTAAACAAAGTTTTAATTTAGGATCGTTTGCAAGCTTCGATGGATGAATAGTTGCAAGTTTTATTAGTTGTAATCAAGTTAAATTTAATTATTAGTTCAGTTATGTTTTCAAAGGTCTATTTGGCTCATTAATCTTTCTTTAGTATGCTAGGATAGAAATAGATATTGGAGTTATGTTTCTAAAAGAATTTTAGTTTGAAATTTGAGTTTTAATGATAGGATTAGTCTAGTTTAGATTATAAAATCTCAGTTATAGATTTGAATTGCAATTTTAATTAGAAGATTGGATTTGAATTAATATTTTTAATCATAAGTTCATGAGTTTGTAAATTTTCTTGAGTTAGCATAAGAGTGTGCTTGAATTAGTATAAGAGTTAATCATTGATGATTGATGCATGAAGTTTAGAGATCACATGGATTTCCAAGATACTTAGTGTTGCTTCTATGATGGAAAAGATTTCGTTAGATTGCTTGATTCACACTTTCCTTTTCTCTGTAGAAGTCAACATTGAATTAATCCCTCTTGTACTATCACTGATAGTTAGATTACATCGTGATGTTATTCGACATCGAAGACATAATCATCATCTTTGAATTCTCTTTTCCTGTTATTGCAAATTTGGAATAGTTTTGATTAATTAGAATCTGCATACAGTCATGATGCTTTTTGATTAAGTAGGTTAATATTTCTCCTTTGAAAAATAGAAATGATTATGAGTTTTTTTAAGAATAGAGTTTACTTGTTGAAATAGTCTTGATAGGTTAATTGTTTGTTTTCTTATTTGCTTAAAGATAAAAGATCAAAAGTAATTTACTTTTTGTTGCTTGTTAGGTTGAATAGATTAACTTGTTTAAAGTAGGTTATGATTTTCTTCTTTAGAAATAATTCATCAATCCATTGTTTGAAGCTTCTTAGGGTAAATAGTTCAAGCTCATTAATAATATTTGCTAATTGATAAAAATGAAAGAGTCATTTCTTAAGTAGATTGATCCTTAGATAGACCATCCCCTTAGTTAGACAATACTTCCATTATCTTTTATGCCTTGGCTCATACATTGCCACAACTCTAAGTTTACTTACCCTGGGTTGACAATTTAATTAAGGGATCTAGTGCATATAGAATACCCATCATTTTTGGCGTCGTTTCCGGGGAGTTGTCTTAAGGTAGGAAATAGTTAGGGAGTAGATCATTTTTGAACCTTAGCATTAGTTTGGTGGCAGGATAACTTTAAGACGAGAGGTAAGAACCTGTGCATATGTTATAGCAGGTTCCCCCAAACCCAATGGCAGTTTTTATTTTTATTTTCTTTCATGAACAAACCTAGGGACCCAAAGGGAAGATACATTAAAAATAGACCAAACGTTCCAACCAAGGTTCCTTATAACATTTTTGGAGGAAGGAACACTCCACCCATAAAATCCATAGACTGATATAAAAAATTATGGCTTAGCTCAACCCAAAGAGCTAAAGCAATCTCTGAAGAGGCCAAAACAAAGATCACTATAGATCATAAAATTGAAGCATCAATAGTAGTGGGATATGAGGCAAGACCACTCAAGCCTTCCGTAGAACCAACCAACACAAAATTTGTTTTTTCACCTCCATCAGGAGACCCTAACTTTGTAGACATCATTGAACCTGAACAGGTGAATACTCTGTTTGGTAGTTCAACCAATAAAATTGTTTCCCAAGTCGAAACAAAATTTTTGGCACCAATAGTTGCAACCGACTCGAGTAAAGTTCCAGACATCCAAGAAGTAGGAAGACCTTCCCATCAAAGGGATACCTTTCCTAGAAAAGAACCTTGGGATACTTTGTTATCTTCAAGGATAAAACCATTTAGGTACTCTCTTTTTGGAAACCAAACCAGTATGGATGATCAAGAGGATCACAACCATGTAAGACACAAGGAGGGAGAAGAAGTTGGAAACCAAACTGAAACCATCTTCGGGTTTCCAATTTTGGATACCATACATAATGTCAATATGAAGAACATTCCACTCTCGACACTTCCCACCTTTTACAGTAAAAGTAGTGAAGACCTAGATACCTTCATATTTGAGTTTGACATGTTGTGTAGTAGCTACAATTACTTACAAGATGTCCATAAACTACCACACTCTATCTCCCTCCCTCAGTACTTATTTCCCTATGTTTCTCTCTCTCTCTCTCTCTCTCTCACACACACACACACACACACACACACTCAACCTCTCCCTCCCCTCCCCTCCACTCTCTCTCTCTACTTTCCCCTATATCCCTTCCCCTCTCTCTTCATGTTTCTCTCTAAATCCCTGTCTCCTCCCATCCATCTCTCTCACTTTCTCCCTCCCCCCCTTCTCTCACTAGCTATAATATCCCTCGACCAAACCCAATTTTAAATGTAATGTAAGTGTACTTAAGCTGGTGAGTTGTTTTGACATCATTTTTTAATGCACCTTTCATGGAATAGTGCGTGCAAGTACTGCGCAGTAAAATGATGAAGTGTGCACATAACCGGACATTGCGCGCAGTAAGTAAAGTGCACATAGTATGGGGATCAACGAACCTCGTGTATATGATATGTATTATAGGTTGGTGAGCCAATTATGATAAGTTGGGATGCTTATGTTTTGGAATTAGGCCAATGCGCCTAGATGTTAAAGGCCAACGCGCCAATTTTGTATATGTCTCATGATTAATATAAAATACATTGATGTGCGCAGATCGACCACGATAAAAGAGATGGGGGACTAAAATTCACCAGTTAGGGAAAGGGAAAGCCAAAATTAAATATTATATTAGTATTTCTTTAAAACATAAAGTTTGGATAATTATTTTATCCTAAGTGCTAAAGTTGGGGACAAGTGGACCAAAGTAGCTTTCAACATGACAAGTGTCAAGTTGGGGACATGCATACATATCATGAGGAATTATCTCTTTGGACACCTTCACCATTATTCAGACGAACATCCTTACCATCATTCTCACGATCATTCTTACGATGATCTCACTATGATTCTTTCCATTATTCAGTTATCCATTCAATGATTTCATGACCATTTTCACTCACGCAGTCAATTATCCTTTAGACATTCATGTCACTCTATCTGAGCCTGTTTCCATAACCATTTCCTGTTGGTGTACCTAGTTAGCTTGGGAACGAGATTGAAGAAGCGGGTTGTCAGGATAGTGGGAAATTGAGGAGGCGGGTTGTCAAGCCCGTGATTAATTCTTTGAGTGAGATAATTGTTGGGGAATTGATTCCTGAATGTGCTAAACTACAACTACAGTTCCCCGAGACTTTCGGTCCGGCCTGTTGCTGAAGCCCTGGAAGGGAAGTGGGGAAGACGAGGGACTGTTGAGCAGAGAAGGGGCACACTTCCTTAGGTGGGATAGGCATGTGGGGAATGAGAGACTGTAGGTTGTTATTTGAGTGAGTACCTAAGATAGAGTCTTTCCTGTTGTCTATGAGCCTTTAGCCTTGTTAGGAATCCCTTTACCCGTGTGGACTTTAGTCCCATCTTGGGGGTGACTCACTGTTGAGAGTGATGAATAGTGTAGTCTAAGGATGGGAGGTTCGTGGACGGTCTACACGTAGTTGGTGATAATCTTTCCATGATAAGTACCAATCGTGTGATAAATTTACATGCTACAGGGTTATTTACATGCTTATGTTATAGTTTATCTTATGTGGGATTATAACTATTTGTATGTTTATGGGTATTTCCCTGTATATGCTCCATGTTTGTGTTTACTGTTCTTTCAGTATGAAATTGTATATTTACAGAACGTGATTGTTTGTTTATGTTATATGTAAATCTTCTGCAAGAGTGTTGTATGTATATGTTATAATTGCATGCAGTTTAAAGAGAAAATTTATGTGGCATAGTTCAGTTGAAAACTGGGTATGTTACAGTATGTTCCACAGCTAGAGAACGAAAGTGTTACCTCATGTAGCTTGTCCCTTCGAAGGCTGGGAATGTTACAAAGATGGTTTCAGATCTAGGTAAAGCGTCTGAAGGAGTGGTATGCCCGACCGATGTGAGGTCGGGGATGTTACAATATGGTATCAGAGCTCTAGTTTCAACACTGAGCCTAGATGGGCCGTAAAGGTTCAGTTGATGTGAATATTCATAGAATATTAACTTCAAAGTGACCAAATTTCAAGTCACAGAGTGTCCATGGAAAATGTTGGCGTGCAGGTGTGCATGACAAATTGTGGCGCTGCGCAGAAGAGTATTGTGTGCAGATTCCCACACTGAATTTAGCATTCCGCGATGAGCACACACATAGTAATGTGCACGTGGTCTACGTAGCATTGAAAAACACATAGGATTTGGTTGGTGCACGCATAGTATGAGTATAAGTTATCTCGCGACAATGTATTCAATGGTGCACGCAGATTGTTGTGCGCGGTGTGGCATATTCAACTTTTTCTTGGTGCAATGCATAGGGTGAAATGCATGTGGAATATCAGTGCACGATACCAAAATTTTGTGCAGTGGATATTGATGCACAATGCAAAAGTAGTGCGTGCAAGCTATTGGCATGACGAAGAAGAAGTGCATAGGGCATATAGGTGTGTGGAAGCACGATTTACCTTGTAGTGTTGCTGTGCACGATAAATATGGGTGTATAGGTTGAATTGTTTGTGCGCGTGAAGTCGTTTGGAAGGCGATGAGTCTGAGTTAATAGAAAATTTGCATGATATTAGAGGAAAAAGAAACACACAATTGCATCAGATCATTATTTAAAATGAATTCAGAGCTGGTTGTGAAGAAATAAATATAATCTAAATTGCTAAGCCAAGAGCATTTCAGGGAAGAATTCCAAGATTTATATTCCTCCGATTCAGACAGATGGAAGTGAAATATAAGCTTACAAGAAAATAATACTATGAAAGAAAACAAGACTCATAACACCACCAGTTAGAATCTTGTAATAAACAATCCAAAGTCTGCTTTTGCATTTATATAATCGTATTAATCCCAAAATTACAAAAAAAAGGGAATGATAACAATTATCATATTGTAAAAGGACCGTTTAAGAACAAGCCCATCATCTCTAGAATCCCTTACCTCTGCTACCCCCATGTTCCAAAAATTTAATGAAATATACTTTTATTTGAGGACTCATTTAAGCTTAGTGATCTCCTCCTTTAAAGAATCTAACCAGACCGGTTGATTCTCTCCAACACTTTTGACCGTTTCAGCTGTGGTTTCCTTCTTCTACCGCTTGCTCCTTTTCTTCTTAGCAGCTGGCATGTTGATGACTAAATCCTTCATAATGGGATTCAACCTGGCTTCCAATGTAAAGTCAGTGGAAGGTTCTGTGTGAAACTCAGTCACTAGTATATGCACGACTACCCTTTCTGATCCAGGTGGATATCGGTGGCCACCCACCTTCTCCAACTGGCCCAAAACATGTTTCTGGCAATTTTGGTAATTTACTATTTTTAGCAGTTTTAACTTCCGGGGCCATTTTGAGGCCCTAAACGATGTTTTTTGGGAAAACGGGGGAGCAACATGGATCATATATCGATGTTTCTCCAGCCAAAAGTTGTAGTTCTCGGATAGATCTTTCCAACGAGCTATCATACGCCTAAAACAGAGATCGCATGCAAAAGTTACGACCCCGGGAAGTTGATGCACCAACTTACCCAAACGGGGCCCACGTGACTTTTGGTGCTTCATCTCCTAGGGTTAGGTTTTTGGATGTCTAGGACTTTTGGCATTCCTGTTTATTGTAAAAAGGCCTTCAAAGCCTCATTGTAACCATCTTCTTGCGAATGCGCGCTGCCGTCACATCTCTTCTCAGAGATAAGCCGCCACCATTCCAGCAAGCTTGTTTCCGTTGCATTTTTACAGTTTCAGCTTATTTCGTTATTTAATAGAAAACCAGTTTTACTGTATCTCTGTTATTTTTGTGTTAAGCACCTATTAATAATCTATATTCATTTCGTTCTGCTCATAAAATCCRGATCACTTTCCTCCTTATTTGCAGGAAAGTCTAGCATGTTACCCGAATAACAAGTCTCACTGGATTTAGCCTTGTCCATGTACCTCAGTTTGTGGATAATGAAATTCTTTTACAGAGAGCATAAAGTCGAGCAATTTGGAGATTTCTCCATTTATGGATAAACTAATGTCTCCATACTTGAGGATTGGTAGTTATAGAATCCCAATTATGAAGCACACACAGACTACGTACAAGTGCGTTGGGTTGCCATGCTTGGCTAATCCATTTCAAATGATTAGATTTTGATTTCGTTATATGGCGGCGTTCAACTGACGTCATACAACTGTGAAGTACCGAATGAGTGAAACAAGGTGATATGACTAGCCGTCGCCCATTCCACAAGTGGTGGTTTTGACATTTTGAAACACATGATACTGCGTCTTGGCGAAAGTGGTTTAAGCAAATTGCCTTTTTGCCCAGATGTATCTCTGAAGGAACCGCGTGTCTATGTTCTCAAGACTTCGGTCTTATCTATAATTGTCACAGTGATAACACGAGGAAATCAAGAGAGATAATTCTGATGTATATATGGAACCAAAATGATTCATATTTTTCATGAATTGTTTAATTGTTAACCTGATAAGTTTCGATGGCTGGACGCTTTTCATAATTAACAAAAACTAGATCAGATCAGATCAGTGCATAGTCCATAGGAATGGAAGAGGTACAGGAGAATTACAGTCAGCCAGATAAGAGTAGAGGGATGGATGTCCATTTGCGCATTGAAGTAACAAACTCCAATGGACATGGAGAAGAAAGAAATGAAAACATGAATATGGCAGAGACCATTAAAAATTTGTAGAAGGATGTCCAAAGCCATAAGGATGATAATGAAAGGCTTATGATAGCCAAGGAGCAGTAGGATGAATTCAACATGAAGTTATTGGAGGGCTTGAACATAATAAAAAATAAATTGGTTAAGGAGAGTGGCTCAAGCAAATCTGGAAATCACAAACCTTCGGATGAGAAAAGAAAAGAAAGAAGTGTTAGCAGACACCACCATCATTCCCAAAGGAATTCCAATAAGAGAACATGCAACAACTCAAGTCCATACCCTACCAGAAGGGATAAGAGGTCTGGAGTGGATGAGCTACGAGGAGAAATGGAAAAAATCAAACCTCCTACATTTGATGGTGAGCACAAGAAAGATGAAGATGCAGAAACATGGTTGTTGGAAATGAGAAAGTATTTTCAATTACATAATTATTCTTCTCATGAAGAAGGTTGAATTTCTATTTATCAACTGAAAGGAAAGGCATCCATGTGGTGGGATCAGCTTGTGCATGCACAACACATTAAATAAAAAAATGTTACTTGGAGGGAATTCAAAAAGTATTTTGAGAAGAAATACTTGACTAAGAGATACTACCATAGATGAAATCAAGCTTGGAAGTATGACCATAGATGAATATGAGAGAAGGTTTCTAGAACTTCTGAAGTATGTCTCTTTCATCAAGGATGAGATAGTCAAAATTCAAAGATATTTGAGTGGATTACCTTCGTTCATCAGTGACAAAATATAGTGTGATGATCCGAAGACATTAGAAGAGACCGTAAGGCAAGATAAATGTCTATATGATCAGCAGAAAGCAAGGACAACTTTCCAAAAGGCTTGGGAAGAAATTCAAGATGGATCAGAGGAAGAAGGGAGCTAAGCCACCATTCTTTAGAAATAATCCACAGGGACAAAAAATGCCTAAAGAACCCATAACGATTGACATAGGGAGTCAAGGGCCAAGAAAACCACGTATTCAATGTTGGGGTTGTAAAGGAGATCATAGGTTCAGAGATTGTCCTCAAAAAAGTGAAAAAGGAAGGGTTGTTCACAATGTAAAACAAGCTGAAATAGTGGAGGACATGGGCAGATATGTGCCAAGGATCTATGCAGCCCTGGATAACAAGAAAGTAGAGTATCAATCCCACATGATTGAAGTGGAAGGTATGATCAACAACCAAACCATTGCTACTTTAATTGATTCAGTATCTAGTCATAGTTATATAGACCCTAAGATGGTGGAAAATTTGCAATTTCCAAGAAGCAAGCATGGGAAATCCTGGTTGGTGTAGCTAGCTACAGGAGCTAGAAGAAAAGTTAATGAGATGGTTAAGTGATGCCTCATGGACATGAATGGACTGAACACCAAGGCATATTTGAACATCTTTCCTTTAGGTTCCTATGACTGTCTAATTGGGATGGATTGGT
Source organism: Picea engelmannii (assembly GCA_009831015.1). Classification (NCBI taxonomy): domain Eukaryota; kingdom Viridiplantae; phylum Streptophyta; class Pinopsida; order Pinales; family Pinaceae; genus Picea; species Picea engelmannii. Next base: position 1,150,515 of record ML785346.1, read on the forward strand.
TGGGCCAAGATCATGCTCTCTTGGACTGTCATAACAAAGAATTTACTTGTTTGGATGAGGAAGGGAAGATAAGGAAAGTGCAGGGAATTCCCATAACAATAACCATTAGAGAAATTTCAGCATTGCAACTGAAGAAATGTTATAGAAAAGGGTGTCAAATATTTGTAGCTCATATAGAAGAGACACCTAAAGATAAGGTGCCAAATTTGGAAGATTATGCAGTCTTGAAAGAATTTGATGATGTGTTCAAGGAAGTACCAAGACTACCCCCAAAAAGAGACATTGATTTCTCTATAAATCTAATGCCTGGAGTAGCGCCAGTGTCAAAGACTCCTTACATAATGAGTACACCGGAATTGAAGGAGTTGCAAATGAAACTTGAAGAACTTCTGAAGAAGGGGTATATACACCCAAGTGTGTCACCTTGGGGTGTCCCAGTCTTGTTTGTGAAAAAGAAAGATGGAACATTAAGATTGTTCATTGACTTCAGATAGTTGAATAAAGTGACTGTTAAGAACAAGTATCCTCTGCCAAGGATTGATGATCTCTTTGATCAATTGAAGGATGCAAAGATATTTTCAAAGATAGATCTCAGATCAGGATACCATCAGGTAAGGATTAAAGAAGAAGATATCAGAAAAAACGCCTTTAGGACATGGTATGGTCATTATGAGTTCACAGTGGTGCCATCTGGGTTGTCAAATGCACCATCTTTTTTTATGTGATTAATGAATGGTGTTTTCCAAGAATATCTGGACAAGTTTGTCATTGTCTTTTTGGATGAAATTCTTATATATTCTAAATCAAAGGAAGAACATGAACCTCATTTGAGGATGGTGTTGTAAGTATTAAGGGAGCATCAATTGTATGCCAAATTGAGCAAGTGCTCATTTTATCAGAAACAAATTCATTATTTGGGGCATATCATTTCAAAGGATGGAATAGTAGTGGATCCTAAGAATATAGAAGCCATTAGAGAATGGTCAGTGCCGAAGAATGTCACAGAGGTAAGATCATTCATGGGTCTTGTAGGCTACTAAAAAACATTTATTGAAGGATTCTCAAAGATTTGACACCCAATCACTTCCTTGCAAAGAAAGGGGGTGAAGTTTCAATGGAAACTGGATTGCGAAAAGAGTTTCCAACACTTGAAACAATTATTGACAAGTTCTCCAATACTAAGGATTGCAGACCCATATGAAGACTTCATTGTATGAATAGATGCATGTAATGAAGAACTTGGTGGAGTCCTCAGTCAAAATGGGTTTGTCATATGTTATGAGTCAAGGAAGTTGAAGGAGCATGGAAGAAATTATGCCACTCATGATTTAGAGTTGGAAGCCATAGTGCATGCCTTGAGGAAATTGAGACACTACCTCATGGAGAAGAGGTTTGAGCTAAGAACATACCATAATGGTCTGAAATATCTATTTGATCAGCCAAATCTAAATGCTAGGCAAAGCATATGGTTAGAATTTTTAAACGAATATGACTTTGATATAAAGAATATCAAGGGGAAAGAGAATAAAGTGGTTGATGCACTCAACAGGAGGGTGCATGAACTGCATGCTACAACCATTAGCATGTATCAGACTAATATTAAAAGAAAAATTCTAGAGGCTGCAAATGTAGATCTACAATACAGAGAATTGGTAGCAAAGCTACAACAGGGTAAGATACCACAAAAGGTGGATAATTATAATTTGGGAATAGATGGAATATTGTTGCACAAGAACAAAATTTTTGTTCCAAATGTCCAAGACTTGAAACGTATGATTTTGAATGAAATACATAATGTTCCTTATGCAGGGCACCCTAGATATCAAAAAACTGTGGTAGCGATCAAGAGACATTACTTTTGGCCAGGTATGAAGAGAGTGTTGATTAAGGTTGGTTATCATTGATGTCAACCCTTGAAGAAAGCCCCATAGCACAAAGGTTTGGGTAATGGACCCAATATTTTTTGATGTAAATATGACTCGTTATTTGTTTTTCATGGTTGATAAGAAGCAAATATGGATGAACTCCAAAGTGGTCCCCTTATGGTGAAATCCTTCACGGGAAGACGCTTTGTAGAGTAGGAGAACCCGCGCTTAATTGTGGAATAATGAGATGAAGGAAAATGATTTTTTTAGGGAAACTATCCTATATGTATATTTATTGTCATGCCATGTCCGGTGGTATCTATAACGTCACATAACTCCTCACGATTAGAGAGTTATGACCATGTGAAGTTGGAGAACCTAGGTTTGGGTAATGGACCCAAGTTTGTTTGATGGATAACAATATGATTTTTGATATATTTAAAGGTAATAATATTATAGATGGATATTAAATGTCATCCCATTTCTGGTGGTATGTGGAATGTCACATAACTCCTCACGGTTTGAGAGTTATGGCCTTACGAAGTTGGAGGACCCTCATATGTCATCTAGAAGCCCCAAAAGGTCAAAGTAGTTTGAGTGGTTTAAGAGATTTTAAAAGGTAAATAATAAAGTGAAGTGATGAGTTTATTATAATTCAAAGTGAATGCAAAATAAATTATTTCAATAATAAATTTAATGGAGAAATTAGAAGTGGGTTAACACTAAAATAAGGAAAGTGGGCCAAGTGACCTAGAAGATGTTTTTAAGGAAGCTTCTTGGAGAGTATAAATAAGAGGTAAGGCTCTCTCATTTTAATCAAACTTGAGAAAATTGAATATCTATATGTGTCTGAGGTAACCAAGGATATCTAAGCCGAAATTCTGAGGGAAGGTGAAGAAAAGAATGTCGAAATGCAAGGAAGGATAAATTCTTTTGATGGTGCTTTCTAAGGTATGTTATTTACAAGTCATCTCACTATTTTCACTATAATTTTTTTTTCTATAATGATTCAGACCGTGAAATTGTTATACCATTGAGAAAAAAATATTCAAGTATTTGTGGTAAAAAATTCATCTTGTGGTTCGTTATATTTTGGGAGTTACACTCCGTGGAAAATAGGGTTTGTGGCTAGTCCTGAAACTAGTCAAAAACAAGTGTTTTGGGTAAAACGTCATAAATTCTTCATAACAGATCCAAATTCAGTGAGACAAAATGTGTTGGTTAGGGTAAAATTTTTAGTATGCTGTGTAACAATTTTAGATTAATTCAAGAAGTATTCCATGCGTGGAACGCTCTACAAGGTCTCTCTCTAGAATAAGCCAGAATTAAACAAGGTATGCCATTATTTCTATAACTCCTTTTCTTAGAGGTTCCAAGTAGTGACACTTGGAAGAATTGTATAAAACAAATTGAAGAAAATTTTATATCAGTTTTAGATCTTTATACATTACAGGTACAAAATTATGATCACTTCAATTTAGGGTTGTTGACTAATCCAAAACTAGGCATGCAAGACTAAAGAAAAGTTTGATGAAAATGCTAGTCTCTTATTTTTAAAGTTAAGGAAGGTTTGTAGGAATGTGATCATATACACTAGGTATATTACATAGATACAAATCATATTTGGATGATGAAATTGATGAGGTATTTTGGTTGAGGTACATGTTGAGTACATGGTTGAGACAAGTAGTTGATGAGTTGGCACATACATGAGGTGTATAGTTGATGATGTTGGTAAATATTGATGAGTCATAGTTGATGATTAGTTGAAACATGATTGGTACATACTTGGTACATGGTTGGATGCACTTGTTTATGGTACAGGTTGATTACAGGTTGTTTCGTACAGGCTGGTGCATGGTTGATGCACTTGTTTATGGTACATGTTGATTATAGGTTGAGGTACAGGTTGATGCATGGTTCATATTTATTGGTATAGGTTTACAACAGTATATCTCACAGTGATAGTGTGACAGTGATTCCATCAATCTACTTCTACTTCATGGCGGTTGGATGGGGCAAGGACAGGTGGTTTTATCCACCTTCTGGTTGTAGCCGAAGAACATAGGGGGTTGTAGCCTCCTTCTGGTTGTAGCTAGATAATTGGGGAGTTGTAGCTTCCTTCAGGTTGTAGGCTGAGAAACTAGTGGGTTGGAGACTCCTTCCAGTTGCAGTTGGAAAACAAAGGAAGTTGGTGCTTCCAATGAATGTAATTCTTCAAGACATATAAGAAAAAACATTCCATGGTTTTCTCCCAATTTGGGTTTCCACGTAAAACACCGGTGTACTGTGTATGTGTATTATTGTTCATTTGTTCATTGCTTATTTACTCTGCAATTATTGGATGATAATGCTTCATTGATATAACACTTGGATTATGTTAGAAACATTTCTTGTATAGGGGTATTCTCCTCTCTGATTTTAGGCCTCTGGTGTAAACGCATAGAAGTGGGGTTTGAAAACCGGTTAGATGTGTTTTATTCAAGGGCCACAACCATAAGCGCCGAGCACAACTCACAGAAGAAGTCCATTTCGGGCTTAAAATCAAGTGAGCGAGCAGTCTGATTTCAACGGTCTGGATCCATCCATATGAGCATATCAACGGTTGGCGGGAAATCGCGAATAGAAAGGTGCACCGAAGATAATGCATGGATGGCGCCCATATTATGTGCAGGGAAATAATAGCAGCCATTTGTCCAAAGGACACGTGGCGTGAGATCTAGTCGCATCGGCTTTTCGACAGTCACGAGTTCAAAGGGTGGAGGTTTCATGTCGTTGTACATATCGAAACCCCGAACTCTGAAGCACCGAAAGCGCCCAAAGGTGGGCCCACAATATCGAGGAGCAGTCTTAGCCGTCCATCTAAAGGGGACACCTGGTGCGTGATTAGGCTCCCCGCCTTCTCACCCATCGCGATCTCAAGAAGCATGGATCAACCCCTTCATATCCGCGAACGTCAAAAACACCTTTGGGAGTAAGCAGAGGGTCATAGCCCATGGTCACTTGGAAGGCAAAGAGAGTTGTGCAAGAGGGGTCCTGTGTACCATTTTTTCCAAAGAAGCCATGCCGAAGTCTTTGAAGAGACATAGAAGTCTGCACACACTAGCTCGACACTTAATGGCTCAGCTACCCTCCTTACAGGAGCCATGCGCAGTTAAGGTGGCGCGTGAAGAAGGATTTCAGTATGAATTTGAATGAAAAGACACCGAGCCCTGGGTGACTGGGCACACCTCTGTTAGGCAAATTTCCCTGAGTATATAGGCTCAGTTTTTGTATTTTGTAAGCATCGATGGTGGAGCGAAGCTTCCGATTGTAAAGTTTTAGCATAGACTCTAGTTATCTGGTTATGCATTGGTGTGTAAGATTTCTTGTTTAACGACAGACAGTCTTCCCACTCCATCTGGTTTTCATCTTATGCTAAGAGAGTTCATGATTGATTGATTTGCACGGATTATGGCAATTATGTTGTGATAAAGGATTTACTGTGGCATTGTTGTTTTCTATGGTTTTTTGCGTTTGAATGTAAGAAGATCTCACGTTTAGATGCCTTATTCTATAGTTTGTTAGGAACCTAATGTTTACGACAGACCTCTGCTTTTCTATTATACAAGTCTTCCCCCCTACTCACCCTTACTACAACTCACTGTCTAAAGTTATCTAAGACCTCACTTTCCCATGCATGCCTGACCTAGTTTCGGAGTTAGAACCACATCATTTTGAGTTAACTTCCATTTGATCACCCCATTAAACAAATCATGACAATAAATTGATGGGCGTCGGGCTCTGCTCCTACTGCAATCCAGGAGTGACTTCCGACGCTAACAAATTATATGGTTAAAAAGGATTAAATTGCTCTATTACTGATTCACCCCCCCTCTCAGTAATCCAACAAAGAGAGATCGCTGAATACATCGCTAGATGTATGGAATGCCAAAAAGTTAAACATGAGCATAGGCACCCAACAGGGTTGCTACAACCTTTGCCCATTCCTGAATGAAAGTGGGGAAGTGGTGACAATGGATTTTATCACGGGATTGCCTAGAATAGGAAAGCTACATGATTCAATCATGGTAGTGGTGGACAAGCTTACAAAAGCTACCCATTTTATTCCAAAAACTACTCACAAGGCCATATATGTGGCTGACATTTTCATAAAGGAAGTGGCACGATTGCACAAAATTCCTAAAACAATTGTGTCCGACAGAGACCCAAAATTCACCTCGAATTTATGGAAAGGATTGTTCAAAGGATTCATAACAAATCTGAACTTTAGTACAACTTATCATCCTGAGTCTGATGGACAGACAAAGAAGGTGAACAGAGTGATAAAAGACATACTGAGGATGTATGTGATGGACAAACGATCGAAATGGGAAGACTACCTGCACTTGGTAGAATTCGCTTACAACAATGGGTATCAAGCATCATTGAAGATGAGCCCATTTGAAGCACTTTATAGTAGAAAGTGCAACACTCCAGTGAGCTAGGATAATCCAGCTGATAACACAGTAGTTGGGCCAGAGTTTCTCAAGGAGATGGAGGACCAAATGATAAAAATTAAGCAGAATTTAAAAGCTTCCCAAGACAGGCAGAAAAGTTATGTCGATAAGAATAGAACCCATAGAGAGTTCAAAGTGGGTGATCATGTTTTCCTGAAGGTGAGAGCTAACAGGAGTTCCCTAAAGCTGGGAAGTTACGCAAAGTTGGTAGCCAAATTTTGTGGTCCATTTGAAATCCTAGAGATGATTGGTCCAGTTGCTTATATGATTACATTGCCTGCATTTATGTCTGTTCATAATGTATTCCATGTATCATTTCTAAAGGAATATATACCTGATGCTAATCATGTTATTGATTTGAATGTGATTCAGATGGAGAAAGAAGGTGCTTTTCAAGTGCATCCGGTGCACATTTTGGACCGAAAAATCAAGCAGCTCCGAAATCAAGCCATAGGGCTTGTAAAGGTCCAATGGAGCTGGTACGATCTTGAGGACGCTACTTGGGAGCATGAGGATGCAATGCAGACAGAATACCTGCATCTTTTTGAGTATTTATAAAAACTTGTTGTATATGGGTATATGATGTACTAAGGCCAGTGCATAAATAAGGGGAGGGGATTGTAATATCCCTCGGATGAACCCAATTGTAAATGTAATGTAAGTGTACTTAAGCTGGTGAGATGTTTTGACATCATTTTGTAATGCACCTTTCATGGCATAGTTCATGAAAGTACTGCATAGTAAAATGATTAAGTGTGCACATAACCGGACACCGCACATAGTAACTAAAGTGCATGCAGTATGGGGATTAGTGAAACTCCTATATATGATATGTATTATAGGCTGGTGAGCCAGTTATGATAAGTTGGGATGATTATGTTTTGGAATTAGGCCAGTGCACCTAGATGTTAAAGGCCAATGCGCCTAGTTTGTATATGTCTCATGATTAATATAAAATACATCACTGTGCGTAGACTGACCACGATAAAAGAGATGGGGGACTAAACTTCACCAGTTAGGGAAAGGGAAAGCCAAAAAGGAATATTATATTAATATTTCTTTAAAACATAAAGTATGGATAATTATTTTATCCTAAGTGCTAAAGTTGGGGACAAGTGGACCAAAGTAGCTTCCAACATGACAAGTGTCAAGTTGGGGACATGCATACATATCATGAGGACTTATCTCTTTGGACACCTTCACCATCATTCGGACAAACATCCTTACCATCATTCTCATGATCATTCTTACAATGATCTCACTATGATTCCTTCCATCATTCAATCATCCAGTCAATGATTTCATGACCATTTTCACTCACATAGTCAATTATCCTTCAGACATTCATCTCACTCTATCTGAGCCTGTTTCCATAACCATTTCCTGTTGGTGTACCTGGTTATCTTGGGAGAGGGATTGAAGAAGCGGGTTATCAGGCCCATGGGAAATTGAGGAGGCAGGTTGTCAGGCCCGTGATCAATTCTCTGAGTGAGAGAATTGCTAGGGAATTGATTCCTAAAGGTGCTAAACTGCAACTACAATGCTATGAGACTTGTGGTTCAGCCTATTTCTGAAGCCATGGAAGGGAAGTGGGGCAGCTGAGGGAATTTTGAGAAGAGAAGGGGCACACTTCCTTGGGTGGGACAACCATGTGGGGAATGAGAAAATGTAGGCTGTTAATTGAGTGAGCACCTGAGACAAATTATTTCCTATTGTCTATGAGCCTTTAGCATGGTTAGGAATCCCTTTACACAGGTGGAGTTTAGTCCCATCTCGGGGGTGACTCACTATTGAGAGTGATGAACAGTGTAGTCTAAGGCTGGGAGGTTCGTGGATGGTCTGCACGCAGTTGGTGACAATATTTCCAAGATAAGTACCAATTGTGTGATAAATTTACATGCTACAGGGTTATTTACGTGCTTATGTTATAGTTTATCATATGTGGGATTATAACTGTGTGTATGTTTATGGGTATTTCCCTGTATATGCTGCATGTCTGTGTTTACTGTTATTTCAGTATGAAATTGTATATTTATAGAATGCGATTTTTTGTTTATGATATATGTAAAGCTTCTGCAAGAGTGTTGTATGTATATGTTATCTTTGCATGCAGTTTGAAGAGAAAATTTATGTGGCATAGCTTAGTTGAATACTGGGTATGTTACAGTATGTTCCGAAACAAGAGAATGAAAGTGTTCCCTCATGTATCCTGGCCCTTGGAAGGTTGGGAATGTTACAAAGATGGTTTCAGATCTAAGTAAAGCATCTGAAGAAGTGGCATGCCCGACCGGTGTGAGGCTGAGGATGTTACACTACCTCCCTCCTCTCTCTCTACCCTTCTCTCTCTATCTCCCTATTGCTCACTCAATCTCTTCTCCCCACTTTCCCCTCTTTCCCTCTCTCTCTATCCCCTACTATCACCCACTCTCTCTATCTCTCTCTTTACCTCTCTCTCCCTCCCTCTCTCT
>ML785347.1:0-16837 GCA_009831015.1 Picea engelmannii
ACATGTTCTAAAAACCTGAAAATGACGATTACTGGATATAAAATTTTCCCTTCTACAAAACTTTGTCCACAATTGTTTTCATCTTCCAAATTTCAAAACTCTTAACAACCCCGATGAACAAATTTGATAATTACAAGTGCAGACAAAGAGGTGGAGTTGTGTAAGGATATTTTATTAAGAATTTTGAATTCCTATCAATATATTTCACCTCGATGGAATTCCAAGTGGTCGTTACATGAAATGGAAATTATAAAACAAAAAAAAAATTGAGTATATTATTTTCACCTCTAAGAAGTATCGATATTTAGAATTGACAATAGAATTCCACATGGAAAGGAATGTCCACAATAGAATGGTCTTTCATCCACCAGTTCTAAAAAATGTCATCATAGTTCTTATTAGTTAACTATGGTAGAAGTGGTCGACGTGGTAGAAAAGACTCGGCTCCCTTACGGATTAAAGGATGAATTATGGTAAAGTAATTTTTAGATAAGATAAGTACGAGATAAGTAAATGAGTAATAAATAAAATTAATTATACATTTTCCCTCATATTCACAATTGGTTCATGTATTTTCTTCTAGTTGTCCCTTAGTTCTCAAAAGTCTCTTTTATGTCTCCCAACTAATTTACAAAGGGAATTTGATTAATACTATTTTCTTATTTAGGAATTAGAGTCTAGTTTCACTTAGGATTCTAACTCTATTTTAACATCCCATTATCTTATGAAAATAATTTCTTTTTAATTAACAATTTCCTTTTATTAATTTCATGCACAAATTGTGCACATGTTATAATATTTTATTCTCCCTAAAATTTTTAGTCTAAAATTTTTCCTTATGCCCCTTTAATATATAAATTCATTTAGACATAACCATTTTAGACTTTGATTTTATTATGCTTCCATTTTATAACTTGATATAATTTATTTTCTCTTCTAATCAATTCTAAGTATTCATTTTATTTTCTATGGTGTTCGAGAGATTGTATTCCCTTATTAATTTATTCATGCGACCTTCCCTTCAAGATGAACCTACTTTCTCCAAGGGTGCCACTCGCCATTTGACTTAGTTTGGAAGTTGTCTGAAGGTTGGAGTCAATACTCCACTTGTTTACCTTGTGTGAGACTAAGGGATTACTGAGGAATAAGGAATATGCTTTATTTCACGGTCCTTAGAAATCGTCATTAGGGACATCCTCATTATACCCCCATGGAATCATGAACCTATCAGGAACAAGGTATTCATTAACCTACAGTCCAGGTCATGACAAGAGCGCTACTAGGTTGTGATAGGGACGTTGCCACACCTCTCCCTCATCAATATGATATGTGTGTATAATCCCTTTACTCATGACTTCATCCACTGACAACATAATATTAATAACTCTCATACATGAAATACATAACTAAAATCATCATCATAACACATGCATAATAAAATCAAGTACTCATAATCAAAATCATTAGTCCATTCCCTCAATAGAGACCAAGGTGTTTTGTTAATGCCATCAACATCCTCATCGCATTGCATTTCCTGCACAGTCGGGAAACCTCATCATAATATCTATCAATGATATACATCAATATAAATAACATATCAAAATTTCAACATTTAATTATACCATAAACTTTAACTCAAACCAAACTAGTTAATCATAAAGTACCATGTTTAGTGAGATTACTTGCATGCAAGTGTACTCAAAGAATAATATGTCTTATGAAAATGTGGTGAGTGACAATTTGGATGTTACATACACCCCCTCTCCTTTTAAACTTTGTCGTGAAGTTTGTATAGTCTAATAATCAAAGAAAGAATATAGCTAATATTAATCTATCTATCAAACTTTCAAAATAAACATGCAAATTGTTGAAGCATCTCATGTGTATCCTCCCAAGTGGGAGAATGTGGACTATAATTGTCCCACTCAACCTTGAATTGATTGACTAATCGACATTGTAGCTATCGAATGTGATGGTATAGTATGCAGATTGGATCTGCTATGAGAGCACCCTCGCCCGATACCTGTAATGAAATCATATAAATAGAGTTTAGCATCCTTTACAAACTTAATCGAACTCTTATGCCACTTCACCCACAAGAACAGTTTATCACAAACCTCATAGTTACGATCTATATGATGTGCATCGACATAATTATTTTTTCAGTCTTGTGCTTCCTTAACCCTTTCCTTATGGTCGCACGTGATCTTCCATTTCATGGATCACTTCTAATCCCACCAAGACCCTATCCTCTAGTAGATTCCAATTCAAAGGTGTCTGACACGTTCATCCATATAGAAACTCAAAATTTGCCAACTTTACCGAACTTAACTGTTGTTGTATGTAAATTCTACCAATGGTAAAAATTATTCCCATCGTTAATGTGGGCCCATCACATGCATTCAAAGAATATCTTCCAAAATTTTATTTGTTCTTTTAGTTTTTCCATCCGTTTCAGTGTGATATATTGTATTAAAATTTAAATGAGTTTCCAAAGCCTCTTGGAAACTAGTCCAAAAAGATCCAGTGAATATCGATCCTCGATGAGATATTATCTTTCTCAGTACACCATGCAATATCATAATTTCATTAAGAAAAATTCTAGCTATGTCATGTTCTTGATATGTCATATGAACTAGGATGAAATTCACAATCATCCTCAACATGTCGAAAACTACAAAAATAGAATCTTTGTCCTTACTGTCAATGGAAATCCAACAATAAAATCCATCGATATGACTTCCCATTTTGATTCAAGAATCACATGTGGTTGTAATAATCATTTTGGATGTCTATGTTTGGCCTTCTCTCGCTGACATTCAAGACATATGACCATATAGTTAACTATATCATATTTCATCCCCTTTCGAAATAATAGTGGTTTAAGATCTGCCTTCATTTTCTTGACTCCAGGATGAGCCATATACACTACTCGATGAGCTTCGTTTAAAATTAAATTTCTCAATTTGTCATTTGGTGGTACATAAATTCTTCCAATATATCTTATTACCTCGTCATTGTCCAAGGAATAGCCCTGATATCTCAGCACCATCATGGAATATTTTCGAATATTGTGTTTTACTTCCCTGTACTAGTCATCATCCATATGTAATGCTAAAATGTTTTCTCGAAGATTCATCTTTAGGGGTATTACTGAGAAAATGTGGGGTCTCCGACTCAACATGTCTTCTACTCTGTTAAATGTTCCTTTAGTCTACATGATCTCAAAATCATACTCACTTAAAATTTATGACCAACTACTTTTCCACGCATTCAAGTCACTCTCATTAAAAATGTGTTGCAATCCACTACGATCAGTTTTCAACTCGAATTTCTATCCAATAAGGTAATGTCTCCAATCTCGTAAGGCATAAACAATCGTTAATAATTCTAAATCATGTGTTGCATAATTCTCTTCATGTATTCTTAGTTTCATTGAAATATATGTGATAACACGACGTTCTTGCATTATTACTCCCCCAAATCCTTCCTTGGATGCATCAGTGCATACCAAGAATTCATTTTCCATATGCAAAACCTTTAGTATTGGTGTTGTTATTAATAATTATTTAAGATTATGAAATTCTTCAGTGCCTTTTCTGACCATATGAATTTCTTATTCTTCTTTTGTTATTCCATAATTGGATTTGCTATTTTTGAAAAACCTTCGATGAAACTTATATAGTAACCTTCTAATCCCACAAAACTACATAATTCTTGTACATTTGTTGGTGTTGGTCATTCCATAATAGCCTCTACATTCATTAGATCCACAACGATACCTTATCCTAAGATAATGTGTCCCAAATAGTGAATCTTCATCTAGTAAAAATAACGTTTCGACAACTTTATGTACAACTTGTTCTCTTTTAAGAACTATAAAACTAATCTTGGATGTTCGTCATTCTCCTCTTTCGTCCAAGATTAAATTAATATATTGTCAATAAATACCTATAAGAACTTGTCTAGGTACTCTTGGAACACCCCATTCATTAAACTCGTGAATACACCCGGGGAATTTGTCAAACCAAATGGTAATACAACAAAGTAGTAATGTCCAAATATTGTCTTAAACACTATTTTAGGAATGTCTTCCTCCTTGATTCATAACTGGTGATACTCCAATATCCAATAAATCTCTAAAAACAATGTCGCTCCCTTCATTTGATCAAATAATTCATCAATTCTCGGTAATGGGTATTGATTTTTTATTGTGGCTTTGTTTAATTGATGATACTCAATGCAAAGCCTCAATGATTTGTCCTTCTTTCTTAAAAAATTTAATCGTGCACCCATGGTGATACATTGGGATGTATAAGTCCCAATTTTAATAACTCCTTCAATTACATCTTTAATTCTTGCAATTCAGATATCGACATCTAATATGGTGTTCTAGCAATTGGTTTTGTTCCAGGTTTTAGATCTATAATAAATTCCCATTAACTTTTCAGCAGTAAACCCGATAGTTCCCGAGGAAAAACATTAGCAAGCTCCAATACTATTGGAAAGTCTTCCATTCTTTTCACATCACCCTTTATATTAAGATATAATATGGCATACATATTATATCCCTTGTGCATATTCTTCTTCAATTGTAGGGAAGTAATAAATCTTAGCGATACTCCTTGGTTTCTTCCTACAATTACTATATTTTGTCCTAAAACATAAATTAAGATTAGTATTCTCATCTTACAGTTAATTATTGCATCATGTGATTCTAACCAATACATTCCAATCACAATCTCATAGGATCGAAAGGTTGTGACAAAAAGGTTTAAACTTGCAAGGAATTCACCCAAATTAATTGTACAATCTCTAACCTTTCCTCCAACTTTTTTCTTGGCTTCAGATGCCAATTCTACATATCTAAACTCATCTTGTTCGACTTCCTTCACCTTAATTCTTTTGAGATAACACTACAAATGAAACTCTCAGTAGATCATGTATCTATCAAAATACTAAACTGTTGATTTGTTATCATACTTTAAGTCTCAAGCAATGTAGACTCATACTCAACCTAGTGGTTATTCACTGCTGCATGAATCCTATAGACCTTGCCCAAATATCCTAATGTCGTTTGTCTTGTTGATCCATAATTTCTCTCCTTTTCAATAGGACAATATCTCTAATAGTGGGGTTCTCCACAAGTCCAACATCCATTTTTAGGGTTCGTTCTCTTATATCTAGAGGAAGAATATGTTGGTTAGGGTTATGACACCCTGATCTGTTCTGCAGAATAGATCTATATTTCTCTTGTTGTTGAGGATGATGCGGTTGATGCTATAGTGGTACTATATAAAAAGTCATTTGATTGGTAAGATATATGTGTGTACTAGAAAATACACGCCCTATCGGTGTATCACATTGCCTAGAAATCACTCTAACGGGTGTCTGCTACTGTGCCTCTCTAAGTGGCGTATGTCCTATTTGCCTAGAAGGAATCCTACCTTTACCCCCATTGTTCAAATCTTCTTCAGTGATAAAATATTTTTGTAGTGCATCGTGAAAAGTATGAGGAATCAATATCCTCACCTTAGCACAAATGTTTTAGTTGAAACCAAAATTGTCCAACTCAATACATTAGAAAAAGGATCAATTATTAGCTACAATAACCACGCCTGAAATTTTGCGAACTCGACTTGAATTTAACTTAAGAGAGACTGCAACGTAGGGGTTTACAAGCATGAGACAATAATAATTTAAATAATTATACTAAATTAAGATTCAATAAACTTCAAAACACTGACCAACAATGAAATGAAGGTTATTCATTGGACTCTCTAAAGGAAACTTCTATAGGTTAGGTGAAGAAAATGTGTCTACAATCTAGGGATGTATAGATAAATATTATCTCACTCAATCAACGTTCATCAAGTATACATATGCCGAAGGTTATCAAAAAGTTATTTTTATTTATTGCTCATTTATTTATCTAGTGCTTATCTTATCTAACAATTAATTTACCATGAGTCATCCTTTAATCATTAAGAGAACCCATTATTTTCTACCACATCATCTAGTTCCACCATAGTTAACTAATAATGACTATGATGACATTCTTTAGAACTGGTGGATGAAAGACCAATATTCTATATTTATGTTGGATAATATAATTCAAGTCAATTTCTCCATTAGAAATAAATTTTTCGAGTGCCACAAATCTAAATGCAAAACCTCACATCCTATACAACAATGAACAAGATGTTGAACATATTGAACAAAAATCTTCGTGTGATTCTCTAAAATGACAGTTGGCTAAATTTGAGAAATAATTTCTCGAGTCCTGAGCTCAACTTTAGCCCAACCCACGATTCTAACATGGATAGTAGTGGGAAAAGTGTTAGCAAAAGGTCGACATTTTTCTTTTGTTAAATTTTCGTTGCACCTATCTAGATCACCCATGAAAACTAACTTTGTGTTTTATATCTACAAGTTATTTGAGTTTCTGCTAATCTC
Organism: Picea engelmannii; assembly: GCA_009831015.1. Classification (NCBI taxonomy): domain Eukaryota; kingdom Viridiplantae; phylum Streptophyta; class Pinopsida; order Pinales; family Pinaceae; genus Picea; species Picea engelmannii. The sequence continues at coordinate 6,457 of ML785347.1, forward strand.
TATGCTCATGCAATAATTCTCAAATAGAACCTACTATTTGTATATTGGCTTCCTCAAAGCATAGTTCCTAAAAAGGATTGTCGAAACTAGATAATGGATTCTCCTAAAATATGACTCACTATGGTTGTGCTTAATGTGCCAGGATTCCTTGTTGGTTGTGGAGCTTGATGATATTCCCGATTCAAAGGTTTGTTTCAGTCGTGCTTGAACCTCATTCCCTAATAGAAGGTGTGGGCAGATTTCCCCACCACAACCGTCATCAATTGGTAGTTTGGAAGAAAATTTATTTGAATTTTTTACCTTCTATATGTGGCTCTAGCCTTCGAAAACCTAGCAAGGCCATATTATTCAATTGATACCATTGTTTACCGTATATATCTTACTACGTGGTTAGGAATATTTTTTTTCAAAGTTTAATCCTAGCTTAAGAGAGATAGGATATGCTCATGTATTTATAATTAGTCCTTTTCGCCTTTTTTTTTTAATTTAGTGGCCTCGAAAATGAGGAAATTTTCATGTTCTCTCATTTTTCTACAAGTCGTTATTATTTTCCTACGTCATTATGTTTCTGCAAGGCTATGGATTGTATTTTGTTAAGTGCTTGTTTTGATTGGATGTCTCTGTTGTGTATTCAAATGGATAATCAATGCCAACACGTCATCACATGAAATCTCTAAATTCAAAGATAATGGTCCAAATTGGTGACTCATGATTTATCATCACAACAAGAGTGAATTGAGAAATAAACAGTCGAAAGGAATCGTGTCAGATTAAGCGAAGGTACATTGAGTCATATTATTTTAATCATGTTAATTATTAGGAGAATCCATTATCTAGTTTTGAGAGTCCTCTTTAGGAACTATGCTTTGAGGAAGCCAATATACAAATAAAAGGTTCTATTTGAGAATGACTGGATGAAAACAGAGATTAGCAAAAACTCAACTAAATTGTAGAGTTAAAACAAAAAAGTTAGTTTGCATGGGTGATTTAGACATGTGCAAGGGAAAATTAACACAAGAAGAATGTCGACCTTCATCTAACCCTTTGCCCACTGCTATTGATGTTAGCATCATGGGTTGGGATAAAGTTGATCTTAGGACTAGAGAAATTATTTTTCAAATTCAACCAACTATCATTTCAGAGAATCAAAGTAAGGTTGGTGTTCAAAAGGTTCAATGTCTTCTTCGTCGATGTATTGGATGTGGGGTTTTTTCATTTGGATATGTTCCACTAAAAACATATCTTTATGATGGAGACATTGACTTGACTGCTTTCAACCAGCATAAACAGAGCAGACTGGTCTACATTCACCATTTCTAAAGAATGTCAACGTAGTCATTATTAGTTAACTACAATAGAACCAGTTGATGTGGTAGAAAAGACTCGGTTCTCTTACTTATTAAAGGATGAATTGTGTTAAAGTAATTGTTAGATAAGATAAGAACTAGATTAGTAAATGATTAATAAATAAAATTAATTATGCATTTTCCCTCACATCCACAATTAGTTTCTAGAATTTCTCCTAGTTGTCCCTTAGTTTCCCAATTTCTCCTTTATTGTATGTCCTAACTAATTTACAATTGGTGTTTAATTATGACTCTTCTCTTAGTTAGGATTTAGAGTCTAGTTTGACTTAGGATTCTAACTCTATGTTGACAACCCATTCTCTCATGAAAATAATTTCTTTTTAATTAAAAAAATTATTTTATTAATTTCATGTAGACATTGTGCACATGCCGTAATATTTTATTCTCCCTATAATAGTTTTATTTAGTCTAAATTTTTTCCTTATTCCCATTTAATATAAATTCATTTAGACATAACCATTTTAGACTTTTATTTTATTATGTTTTGAGTTTCTAACTTAATGTAATTTATTCTCTTTTAATGAATTATAAATATTCGTTTTATTTTCTATGGTATTCTAGATATTTGATTCCCTTATTAATTTATTCATGATATGTGCCCTTCAAGACACACCTACGTGCTCAAAGGGTGTCACTCACAGTTTGAATTAGTTTGGAAGTTGCATGACGCTTGGAGTCAATACTCCACTTGTCGACCTTGTGTGAGGCTAAGAGCTTACTGAGGAATAAGGAATCTGCCTTATGGTTTTCCCATCATAAATCCTCATGAGAGACTGCCTTAGTCTACCCTCACGATATCAGGTAGTCATTAACCTTCAGTTCAATTCATGGTGAGAGTGCTAGTAGAATGTGATAGGGACACTGCCACACCTCTACCTCATCAATATGATATTTTTGCATGATCCCTTTACTCCACATGTGATTTATATTAGCAAGCGTCACCATGCCTGCATCCGCTGACAAGATAATATTAATAACTTTCATACATTAAATCCATAACTAAAATCATCATCATAACACATGCGTAATAAAATTAAGTACTCATAATCAATGTCATTAGTCCAATCCCAGACTCAATTCGGTGTCCAAGTTGTTATGTTGATTCCATCAACATCCTCATCGCATTGTGTTTCCTTCACACTCAGGAAAACTCATCATAATATATGTCGATTGATGTTATACACTAATATAAATAACATATCATAATTTCAACATTTAATTATGGTATAAACATTTAACTCGTAAACCAAATCAAATAATCATAAAATACCATGTTTAGTCAGATCACTTGCACACAAATGTCCTCAAAGAATAATATGTGTTATGAAAATGTGGTCACTGAAAATCTAGATGTTATAGAAAGGGTTGCTTGTCTAGTGTGTGGGTATGTAATTCACTTAGATAATTGCTACAATTTTCATTTTCTATGTTTTCTTGGAGTTGTTGTGCTCTCATGTGACTAACATGAGAGCTAGTGGGTTTTCTATGTATGTGGTTATTGAGCACTATGGATGTTCACAGTGAGCACCTTGGCCATTCCACATATTCTGAAATTATAAATAAATAAGAGTAAGTTTTGATGCTTTGTATTTTATAGCAATAAATTGTGATCAATGTGTCTAAATCCATGCTTAACATGAATTTTCTAGTTCTAATGGAGATACAACAAGATTTTATAAGGATGTTGGCATTGTCAAAGTATATGTTGGCATATACTTTGACAAACATATACTTTGACAATGCCAACATTCAAGATTCTAAGTATGTGAATTATATTCTTACAAATTTGAGATTGTTCCTTTATTAATAGCTTGTATGCCATTCTTTTATGAGGGTAAGATGAATGTTGTGTAATGAGATTCCTTCTAATGTTTCTTTCCTACTTCCATGTTTCACCTTCACTGCATAATTTATTAATGACAAATTATATGGATAAGTATGCAAACTATGCAATACCTCTATATCTCGCACTGTTAGGTGAACATTCAGAGATGAAGTAGCCCAGGTAATAGGGTAGTTGGTTAGTCTAAGGTTTAATTCTCATCTAGTCAGTTGTGTGTAAGTTTATGATGGTGTTTTTGGATGATGATGCATTCCATCTGTTATCGTTTTTTATAATATTAATCTCACTCTTGTAGGTTTGGATAATTGTACATTAATAAAGGAGTTATGCCACGCTGGTAACAAGATAAGTGACGTTGAAGGTCTTCATCGATTATTGAAGCTAGCAGTTTTAGACTTGAGCTCTAACAAAGTAACCACAATGAAATCTCTTTGTCAACTTGTAGCCAATTATAATTCTTTATTGGATCTTAATCTCGTAGGGAATCCAATACATAAAAATGTCGGTGAAGAGAAAATTGGAAAATCAATATCAAGTCTTCTTCCTTGCCTTGCATATTTCAACCAACAACCAATTAAAACAGTTTATGCACTAGAATCTCTTGTTGATAGTGTTTCTATGTGGAACACTAGATGGAAATCCTTCAATAAGGTTTCAAATAAGGGAAGTTATGCATCTTCTAGTGGTAATAGAAGTGTATCTTCTTCCATTCATGGGATCCATGGTTGTGAAGGAGCAGGCTGCATTTGTGTCTGAAGGAATAAGCATATTTTTGATAAGGGGAAGAGCATAAAAGAAAATCTACCTTCTAAAAGAACGGCCAATGCTTTATTTTCTGATCTTCAGAAGTTGTGCACTACAAAGTCAGAGTATGCAGATTAGTTGGAGGGATGGAAACTTGCAAAGTTTTAAGTAAGAAAACCTTTTATTGGGAGACATCTTCTAGTTGAATTGTATTGTATATCTTCATTAAAATGTTGAATAGTTTTCACTGATTCTTATTTATTTATTTTTCTCTATTTTTTTTAATTTTAGAACTTTCTAAACTATTTCCAAAGAGTACATCGATTCAAGATTCTAAGTATGCCAATTATATTGTTACAAACTTGGGATTGTTTCTTTATTAACAACTTGTATGCCATTCCTTTATGAAGGTAAGATGTATGTTGTGTAATGATCTTCCATATGATTTTTCTTTTCTATTGATAATGACAAGTTATATGGACAAGTATTCAAAGTTTACAACAACTATGTATCTCACACTGCTAGATCAATATTCTGAGATGGAGTATCCCATGCATTAGGGAAGTTGGTGAGTGTGAGGTTTAATTCCCATCTGCTCACTAGTGTGTAAGTTTATAATGGTGTTTTTGGATGGTGATCTATTACATCTATTATCATATTTTAGACTGATTCTAGTGATGTCCTTGTAGCAAAGTTCTTACCTTTTGTATGTATCATATTTCTAGCACTTATATTTTCATCATTTATTGCATATGTAGAGATAATTATAGCACTAACCATGCCCCAAATACATTTATTAATAGGTGATGGAATTTGAAAGTTATATATGATCATCTATAGTCAATCAATGGATATGGGTAACATTGTGCACATGCAATTACATTGTGAGTCTTCACATTATTTTCTTCACATTATTTATGTTGGCATTAGTTACAAGGTACACATTGTGTAAAAGAACTCTTATAAAAATACATTGCATAATATAGGGTGTTAAAATTTTAAAGCATACAGGGCATAACTGGTATTTCTTAAACAATATGTATAAACTATATAAGTAATAGTGCATTGCTTGTGGATGTACATACATAATGTATGCCATTTGTAGTAGTTTGGACATATGTGAAAAATATGGGATAAGTGTAGGGTAGTGTTGTGTTATGTGTAGTTTTACATAGAGAATTGATGATTTAGTGGGAAATTTCTTTACAAATTGAAATTTGTGTTTATGTCCACAAAATACCAAAATAGGTCAAAGGGACTAGAAAGTATAGCAAAATTTTATAACAGATAATCTTTGTGTTGTCATTGTATATGGGTAAATAATTAGTGCTATCCAAATTCATAGACTATTCTGCATGCCAATTTGGCATGAACAACATGCTAAGGGCTGTTGTGCATGCCAATTTGGCATGCATAATATACCATGGCCTGTTTTGCATGCTAATTTGGAATGCACAATAGCCCTTGGCTTGTTGTGGCCTACTGTGAAAGTCGCATGCACAAAATCCTATGGGCTGCTATGCATGCCAATTTCACAATAGGATAGGTATACACAACATGTCATTGGCTTGTTGTGTATGCCAATTTTGCCTACACAATATCCCATTAACATGTTGTGTATGTCAATTGGCATACACAACAGGCCGATGAGCATGTTTTGTATGTCAATTGGCATACACAACAACCAATTTCCCTGGTGTGTAGAAAACCATAGAAAATAAATGTCTTCAATGTGTCACCTTGTTGTGGTAATGGATTCAGTGTCACTTATTTCAAATGAAAATTGGTGTTTGTTGATTGCATATCCAACCCTTCGGAAATATATTTCTTTTCCTCACATTGTCCTTTCCTTAATTACTTGCTTGATGTGTTTACAAGCTTTTGAGATTTTATTTTCTTAAAATTATAATATTTTGGGTATAATCCAATTTTCATCATATTGTTTTGATGTCTATCAGGTTTTTCTCAAAGATGATTGGCCAATATTGAGTCACAAACAATTGTTTAGAAAAACACCGAGAAAATCAACACATGCATGGAATCTCATTGGAGATATCTAACTTTCAGGTTTGTTTTAACCATGTTTTAACTAGGAACTGTGATTTGTTTAAAGCATACTAAGGAAAATAGCACACATGCGTGACAAATGCATTGGACACTCATCCTAGGATTCCAACCTTTAGGGCATCCCCATGATGTTGGTTTTTTTTACATTATACATGTACTACTTATTCCTATATTACTTATTTCTAATGTCATTATGACAAAACTAAATTTGGTTAAAATTTATAACCAAATCTAGAAGTGATTGTTGGTTATAATTATAATCAACTAGATGTTTTTAAAGAAGTGGTCTAGGTTTATATGTCTCCAAAATATAGTTTACAATGGAGGTACTAATGTGAGTGCTCAGGGGGTGAACAATGGGGTTTTCAAATATGTTTCAAGTGGTGACAAAATATGGTTTTGGGGACAAGTTTCTTAATGAAAGAGAATAAAAAAAACATTCTAAGACATGAAAACAAATCATAAAAAGTCCATAAGAGTTGAAGTTGCCTTCCAAATTTCCTAAATCACAGTGAAAAAATCCACTATCTAAGGAAAGTAAAGGTATGAATGAGAAAGTGTAGTAAGTTACACCCAATGTGATGAAATACAAGGGATGTCTCACTATTTGTCTCATGTTCTCTTGCAATCCCATGAGTATGCCACTTGTTGATAAACATGGGATAAACCTATGGCTACCCACTAGGATACCTCTTTGCAAGTCATGGACAAGGGGTTACCACCCCCTTAGGTTAGGAAATACATGGATTTGAATGAGTTGGAAAAGTCATGAAGATATATCACTCCAACTTAAGATTTAACATCAAGTGATATGGCACAACCCTTGTTTTATTATTTTGGAATTACCTTTGTGATTTGTGATTTGCAAGCGTATAATAGTTCTATCATGTTTGCATACTAATGATAGAAATAAAATGGGGTATTAAAAATTCCATGAAAAAAATGGATACCTAAGATATCATGTAAAAATAGGGGATTTTAAAATTGTACATATATATTGGGAGGGGGGTCAACAAAATGATTTTAGGGTTTTTTTTTCAATATTTAGTGAAATTAGGGGTATTCTTTATTATCCCATGAACGAATGTACCATGTCACAATTTCATTGAATGAAGCTCCCGTGATCTATGTGTGTGTGTGTGTGTGTGTGTGTGTGTAGGTGGTTTGATTTCTTCTTCATTTTTGGCTTCAATGACTTAATCAATGTTATGAGACAAATATTTTTATATTTTATGCAAAAAAAATTCTCAATTACAATAAATATTAGACAATATTTTTTTGAATTCTAAAAATAATCTATAATATGCATGCATACCTCGTTCGATTTCTTCTTGTTGAACATCAAGATGAAAATCTCTATTTACATTATCATCACTTGTTCCTTCAATATTTGCACGTTCTTGTTTCTTTCTTCTATAGTACTCTTTCACCTATTCTTTATGACGAGTATCATCCCGAGTGATTTCATATTTTCTCTTACGGTCCCTTTTGTTTCCTGCGATTATTTAATTTGTAAAGTTTTTTTTTAAATCAACATTTTATAACAAGAAATATAATTTCAAACATCAAAATTTATGGCTCAAAAAATCACGTTTTAAAAGAAATAAAAAATTTGATTTTATAATCATATCTTAAAAAACATGGAAAAAAATCCTGGATAAACCAAGTTGCTTTAAAAAACAATTTGGATAAAAAGTTGATTTTAAACAGAAGTTAAAAAATACTTTGATCTTGAAAAAATTTACTCAAGAAAACCTTCATTATGACAAAAATTATTCAAAAACAATATTTACTTTGAAAGGAATTGTTTAAGAAAACTTACCTTCAAAAGAAATCTCCTTGACATAGAAATAAATTTCTTATGAAAACCTCCACTTTCAAAAACATTGTTCAAAAAAACCTTCAATTTAGAAATTGTTGCCCCAAAAACACCTAAAATTGAAAAGTTGCAAAGAAATGGTTTCCCCCCCAAAAGAGAAAATGTAGAGCATGGACTTTGGAGAGAGAGTTGTATAGACCCAATTTGGGATTAGGATACCATGTCTTTATTTGAATATGATGTTGTAAGTATGTTAATATGATTTATATTTGTTTCAGACAATGATATTTGATGTGTGTCATTAGATTTCTATAGAGAGAGGGATGAGTATTTCCAATTAAGATTACACATATGTAAGGGTTGTACGAAGGGGGTATGACATGTATACTAATGGGAGAGTAGGAGTAGTATCAATATCTCTACTTCATAGAAACCCCTTCATGTTTCTAGTTGGATATTGTGCTCAACCAAGAGGTCACACATTGTCATGAGGGTGGGTTGTAGGAATTCACTCATGAGGTGTAAGTGAGGGGAAAACAATAAGGATAGGTATTACTTATTCCTTGGTGACCATGAGTGTCTCACCATTAGTAAATGAGATGGGTATAATCCATGTTACATTGTTTTTCCACAACCATGAAAATGTGTGTATCTAGAGGGGTGGAGTCATCATGATCCTTCTCTTGGTATTGATTGTCTTGGTATTAATATTGTTTTTAATTGATATTCATTATTCTAAGAGAAAGTATGCTTTATTAACATAGGATTTAAAATTATATTTTAAATAATAAGAGTGTTCTCATTAAATAATTACTCATATAGAAATAATTACACTAATTTAATGAGGAATATTATGGGTAAATTAGATTGATATTATTGTGCAAGTTAAAATGGAAATTGAATACTAAATGACATGCATTAGTATAGATTATTCATTTCCTAAGTTCGAGGTTTTTATTTAGAGGGAACCTAAATGAGTAAAAATAGGAAAAGTGGTTCATAATTGGGTGAATAATATGCATTTAATTAACTAGAAAACAAAATTATGCATATAAGAGACATTTGGGTGAATAATATGCATATTAATGAATAGTGGTCCTAATGCTAAAACTTGTTATGGAGATATAATGGAGAGTTTGGTCTTGATTGTTAAAGTTATGATAAGGTCCTGTTTAGGAGTGGAGACACCATAATTTGTTGGTAGTTTTAGAATCTCTTGGTGAATTGGGTAGGCCCTTTAACCATTTCTAGATTGTACACATCTTTAAAACAACCCTTGTAGCTTGGGTATTGAGGGGGAAGAAGAGTATACTTCGTGGTAGGGACATCAACTAGTAAGATTTCATATAATTGACAAGATAAAAATTGGAGCTAAACTTGGAGAAATTCTAAATGCTTTGGGGAAGAGTCACCAACAATAATATGGAGAACATGTATGATTTTGGAAATCTCATTAGGCTTTTTGTAAATGATTGTTCAAAAATTTTCTTTGGGATTTGGATTATGGGAAAACAGATTTGATCTCCTTGAATTGGGTTACTAGATATCTTAATATGCATTTAGATATCTCTATGTTTGGAACAATTTTTTGTTATATTTTTGAAACTCGTGAGGAAAAGTTTACAAACATCATATGGGCAAATGTCCCCTATAGTGTTTGTAGTTGTGTTCAACACATGAAGTGTACAAATGTTGTTTATGGATCCTGATTATCTTCTTGATTTAGAGGTCTTGTTTCAACCATGTTTGGATCCTAGTTCTCGATGGAGGGTATGGGGGGGATTCCCCCCCACATATGCTTCTAGAGGGGCATAAACACTTTATGGATCCCCCATGGTGTGTGTTCATAGGAAGCGCCCTCAAAGAGAATTTTTTGGTAAATTTTCCTTGGGTGAAATCACGAAGGTGGGTTACACTTTCGTGACAATCGGGTCTCCAAAATTCCGAAAAACATTTTTTCGGCCGAACTTATAATATCTTTCGGCCGAAAGATATTATTTTCGGCCGAACTATTTTTCGGCCGAAACAATAAACGTCAAATCGAACGGTGCAATAACAGCCCCCTCAATTTGCGTGTACAAATTTTGTCGGACGGATATTTTTTTTCCGGCAATAATGTTTCGGCCGAACAATCTTTCGGCCGAAAGAATGTTCGGCCGAAAGATTGTTCAGCCGAACTATATTTCGGCCGAAAAAGTGTTTATATATTATAGACACATCGGGCCTTCAGGTCTTTTGGCAAATTTGGGAAGTAGTATCTCTTGGTCGGAGCCGTGTGTAGCAGTCTCGGTGTGTAGCAGTCTCGGTGTGTAGCCGTCGCCGTGTGTAGGAGCCGAGCGTAGGAGCCGAGTGGGGTCGCCGTGGGTCGCATCTGTTGGTCGTCGTTGCGAGCGCGCAAGTAAGTTCAACAACATTTTTTTTTAAATTTACGCAATGTACATTGCAATGTACATTGCATAGTACATTGCAATGTTTATTTTAAATTTAAATTTTAAATTTACGCATAGTACATTGCAATGTTTTTTTTAACAGGTTTTTTTA
>ML785347.1:16937-30365 GCA_009831015.1 Picea engelmannii
TCTGCACTTGTAATTATCAAATTTGTTCATCGGGGTTGTTAAGAGTTTTGAAATTTGGAAGATGAAAACAATTGTGGACAAAGTTTTGTAGAAGGGAAAATTTTATATCCAGTAATCGTCATTTTCAGGTTTTTAGAACATGTCTTGAGACATGGGGTTCGGTCTCCTTTCATAGGAGCTAAAATCTTGGTGTAAGAACCATCTCGGCATATGTTATCATATCTTTACCCATTTTTCTTTGAATTCCACTCAAATTTACTATGTGGGTATGGGTGAAGGGTTTTCTCTGATTTGAATATTATGTTTAGAGAGTTTTTGTTTTCGGTTTTTGATTAAAAAGTGGATTTCATTTCTTGAACTTCTATCCATACAACTAAAGGAATTGCAATGTATTCACTTTTGAGCCCTTTACTGACCGTTTTATTTCGAAGGGTTAGCATGAATATATTCATAAGTCGAGTGCATATGGTTTTATGATATAATAATTTATATCCTTCAAGGATCTTGAATATTATCAAAGAATAAAGTTATATGAGAGAAGGAAAATTGTGATAGGGCGATGGCAATCCATATATTTTGTTGAGTGAGTTCATATTGATTAATAAACCACTAAAAATGTATACTTAGAACTCCTATATGATCTTGATATGTTTCTAACTCATGATATATTATAAATTGTGTAAACATTTGTGTCATTGTATGTTATCAGTTTTTTTGTCAGCTTCAAAGACAAGATAATGATTTATTTGGACACTAAGAGGGCTAATAGAGTTACATACAAATTATATCGCAACAAGTATCCAAGGATGATATCAGAAGTTGAGAGATCGCAGACTTTAAAATGAGATGGCAGACTTTACAATGATCTATTCCCTTCATGATTCTCTTTTTTTCGTTTTCATACCGGTGTTGTAAAGTTATTCGTTAAGTTTTAAATTGTTTGATCTTTAGAATAGTTATTCTAGGATAAACCTAATTAGAGTTTGTAAATGATATAATCATTTTATGAGCGTTCATCAACCACATAATTGTGGTGGCTGTGCTATCTAAAATCAGTCAAGTCAATATCTACATTAGAACGATATTTTTTCAGTGGCACAGATCCAAATGAAAAAAGCTCACATCCAATACATAGACAAACAAGACGTTCTCTATTCCTAAGATCATATTTAGCCCAACCCATGATGCTAACATCAATAGCAGTGGGAAAAAGGTTAACTGAAGGTCGACATTCTTCTTCTGTTAAATTTTCTTTGCACTATTCTAGATCACCAATGAAAACTAAATTTTTTGTTTTATCTCTACAAGTTAGTTGAGTTTCCACTAATATTTTTTCTCATGCAATCATTGTCAAATATAATCTGTTATTTTTATGTTGGATTCCTCAAAGAATTGTTCTTAAAAAGAACTGTCAAAACTAGATAATATAGATTCTCCTAAAAAATGACGTGACTACAATAATCTAACTCATTGTAGTTTAGCTTAACGTGCCAAGATTTCTTTCGACTATTTATTTCTCAATTCTCTCTCATCCTGATGATGGATCGCGAGTCACCAGTATGGATCACTATCTCTAAATTCATATATTTCATGGATCGCTAGTCACCAGTATGGACCACCAGTATGGACTAGAGAGCTTATTTCTCAAATTCAACCAAATGTCATTTCAAAGAATCAAAGGAAGGTTGTTGTTCAATATGTTCAACGTCTTGCACGTCGATGTATCTGTGCCACTGAAAACATATCTTTGTGATGGATATGAGGTTTTTTCATTTGTATCTGTGCCACTGAAAACATATCTTTGTGATGGATACATTGACTTGACTTGTTTTAGCCTGCATAAAAAAAGAAGACCGACATTTCATCCACTAGTTCTAAATAATGTCATCGTAGTCTTTATTAGTTAACAATGGTAGAAATGGACAACATGGTAGAAAAGAGCTCGTTCTCTTACTGAATAAAGGATGACTCGTGGTAAAGTAACGGCAAGATAAGATAAGCATTGGATGAGTAAATTATTATTGTCTCAGGCTTGTATACCCATACCTTGAAGTCTCTCTTAAGTTAAATTCAATTAGAGTCCTCAAATTTTTGGGCGTGGTTATTATAGCAAATAATAGATCCTTTCTCTAATATATTCAGTTGTACAATTTATGAATCAAGTAATAGGAATATGTTTCTCTCTTTTCCTTCGTTCTCAATAAATTTTTATTTAGATAGGCTTTCTAACCTTGACTCGGCAGGTAACAATGTTGTCAACATTTTGTTTTGTACTTTGGTATTTGACAATCAACTATGTTCTCGGATGCTCTATACCTTTAGTTGGGAATTATTCTTGTAAATTGTAACATGTTTTGCATTAATTCTCTAGCCTCTTGGTTGTAAACACTTCCATACATAGTGCATAAGTATTTGACAACTTTTATTTTTTTGGGGTACTTTAATATATTTTGTTAACTCTATAGGATTGGTTTGTTCTCACTCAAGTCATATATAAGATATGCAATAGAATTATGCAATATCTTGAGCATAGGGATTTTACTGATACAGAGAATGACTTCATCTATGAAGGGTTCTTAATCGAGTTGATCATTATTTATCCACATCATTAAATGATTGATATAAAATATATATGAATCATATCAATGATAGTTATATTTCAGCAATGTAGAATCTTACAATAATTAAATTGATCTTCCTATATGTTTGTATTATTTGAGTTTAAATCTATACAATATAGTTGAATGGATTGTAATTTTATTTGAAAGTAATGTATCGTCTTAGTTGAATGGATTGTAATTTTATTTGAAAGTAATGTATCGTCTGTGAATTTATATAAATCAATATAAATCATACACAATTAGTGTGTTGTTGCACCACTGTAAGACAAAAATATTAATCTTAATTGAGGATTTGGGACAGAATAGAGTAATTGTAGGAAAAAACCAAGGAGTATCGCTAATATTTAATACTTCCTGAAGAAAAATATGCGCAAGATATGTAAGATGTATGTCATATTAGATCAAAAGTTTAGTATTTTGATAGATACATGAGCTACTCAAAGATTCATTTCTATTGTTGCGTTCAAAATAATTAAGGTGAAGGTAGTCGAACAAGATGACTTTAGAAATGTAGAATTGGCATCTGGAGCCGAGAAAAAAGTTGAAGGAAAGGTTAAAGATTGTACAATTAATTTGGGTGAATTCATCGCAAGTGTAAACCTTTTTGTCACAACCTTGCGATATTGTAACATTGTGATTGGAATGGATTGGTTAGAATCACATGATGCGATACTTAAATATAAGATCAAGATATTAAGCTTAATTGATGATTTGGGACATAATAGAGTAATTGTAGGAACAAACCAAGGAGTATCTCTAATATTTATTACTTCCCTAAAATTGAATAAAAATATGCATAAGGGATGTAAGATGTATGCCATATTAGATCTTAACAAAAAGGGTGATGTGGAAATATTGGAAGAATTTCCATTATTATCGGAGTTTACTGATGTTTTTCCTAAGGAACTATCGGGTTTACCACCAAAAAGATAATTGGAATTTCCTATAGATCTAAAACGTGGAACAAAACGAATTGCTAGAGCGCGATATCATATGTCAACACCTGAATTGCAAGAGTTAAAGATAAAATTGAAGGAGTTATTATATTTGGGACTTATACATCCGAGTGTATCATCATGGGGTGCGCCAATAATTTTTGTAATAAAGAAGGACAAATCTTGGTGGATTTGCATTGACTATCATTAATTAAACAAATCTATGATCAAGAATCAATACCTGTTATCGAGAATTGATGAATTATTTGATCAAATGAAGGGAGCGATAGTGTTTACAAATATTGATTTGAAATCGAGATATCACTAGTTGTTAATCAAGGAGGAAGACATTCCTAAAACAACATTTAAGACAAGATTTGCACATTATGAATTTACAATATCACTGTTCGGTTTGATAAACGTGTCAGGTGTATTCATGATTTTAATGAATGGGGTGTTTCGCGAGTACCTATAGAAGTTCGTACATATATTTATTGACGATATATTAATTTACCCTCACACGAAAGAGGCGCATGAAAAATATATGATATTAGTTTTACAGTGCTTAAAAGAAAACAAGTTGTACATAAAGTTGTCAAAATGTTCTTTTTATCAAATGACGATTCACTATTTGGGACACATCATCTCTGGAGAAGGTATCGCTCTAGAGCCAGTGAAGGTAGAGGATATTAAGGAATGTCCAACACTAAAAAATGTACAACAATTATGTAGTTTTATGGGATTATAAGGTTACTTTAGATGCTTCGCCTAATTTAAAAAAAAAATAGCAAATCGAATTATGAAATTGCAAAAGAAGAATAAAAAATTTGTATGGTTAAATAAATGCACTGAAGCATTTTATTATCTGACATAATTATTAACAATGTCACTAATACTGAAGGTTCTCGATATCAAAAAGGAATTCTTGGTATGTACTAATGCATCCAAGGAAGGATTGGGGGGAGTAGTAATGCAAGAAGGTCGTGTTACCGCATATATTTCAAGGAAACTAAGAAGACACGAAGAGCATTATGGAAAACACGATTTGGAATTATTAGCGATTGTTTATGATTTAAGATATTGGAGAAATTACCTTGTTGGATGGAAATTCGAGTTCAAAACTAATGATAGTTGATTGCAACACATTTTTACCAAGAGTAACTTGAATGCATGAAAAATACGTTGGTCAGAACTTTTAAGTGAGTATGATTTTAAGATCACATACATTAAAGGAACAATTAACAGAGTAGCATATGCATTGAGTTGAAGAGCCCACATTTTCTCGGTAATACCCCCAAAGATGAGCCTTCTAGAAAATATTTTAGCATTACAGATTGATAATGACTAGTACAGGGTAGTAAAAGACACTATCAAACAAGATACCATGATTGTACCAATATATGAGGGATATTTCTTAGACAGTGATGTGATACTAAGATATAATGGCAGAATTTATTTACCACCAAATGATGAATTGAGAAATTTAATTTTAAACGAAGTTCATCGAGCAGTGTATATGGCCCATTATGGAGTCATGAAAATGAAGGAAGATATTAAACGACTATTATTTTGGAAGGGGATGAAATATGATATAGTTAATTATGTGGCGAGATGTATTTAATGTAATCAAGTGAAGGATGAACATAGACATCCAAAGTGATTATTACAACCACATGCGATTCCTGAATTGAAATTGGAAGTCATATGGATGGATTTTATTATTGGATTTCCATCGATGGCAAGGAGACATGATTATTTTTTTGTAGTTGTCTACACATCGATGAAGAGTGCACATTTTATTCGAGTTTGTACGATATATCAAGTGCCTGACATAGCTAGAATTTTTGTTAATGAAATTGTGAGATAGTATGGTGTAACCAGAAATATAATATTCAATCGAAGATCGATATTCACTAGACGTTTTTGGACTAATTTCCAAGAGAATTTGGGAACACAATTAAATTTCAGTACATTATATCACCTTGAAACAGATTGGAAAAAGTGAAAGAACGAATAAAATTTTAGAATATATTCTTCGAATTTATGTGATGGATCAACAAAAAATGATGGGAATAATTTTTACCATTGGTAGAAATTTTGTAAAACTAGAATTGTTAGAGGTCGATAAAGATGACACCTTTCAAGTTTCTATAGAAACAACCATGTACAGAAATGACAACTGGTACATCGGAGAACAAGACGTTGAAAATATTGAACAACAACCATCCTTTGATTCTAAGAAATGACAATTGGTTGAATTTGAGAAATAAGTTCTCTAGTCACAAGATCATTCATATTTACCCCAAACCATGATGCTAACATCAATAGCAGTGGGAAAATTATTAGCTGGAGGTTGACACTCTTATTCTGTTAATTTTCCCTTGCACGTGTCTAGATCACCCATGCAAACTAACTTTTTTTTTTTTATCTCTACAAGTTAGTTGAGTTTTCGCTAATATTTGTGCTCATGCAATAATTCTCAAATAGAACTTGTTATTTTTATATTGGTTTCCTCAAAGAATAGTTCCTAAAAAGACTATCAAAACTAGATAATGGATTCTTATAAGAATTGGCATGACTACAATAATCTAACTCACTATAGTTACGCTTAACGTGTTAGGATTCCTTTTGACTGTTTATTTCTCTATTCTCTCTCATCCTGATGATGGATTGCGAGTCACTAATATGGACTGCTCTATCTGAATTCAGAGATATCATGTGATGACATGTTGGCATTCATTATCCATTTAAATACACAACAAATCCATCCAATCAAAACACACACTCAACATAACCCAAGCCATATCCCTTCACAGAGATAATGAAGCATGAACATAAATAACGTCTTGCAGAAAAATGAGAGAACATGGAAATGTATTCAATTTAGAGGCTAGTAAATAAAAACAAAAGGCCAAAGGGACTAATTATAAAGACCTCATCATCTCCTATCTCTCTTAAGCTCAACTTAAACTATGAAAAACATTATTGTAACATCCCGCTCTGGTGCACTGCAAAAACTTATTATTTGAGGACACTTGCTCGCAAGTGATCTAAACTTTTCTGATGTTAAAACATTTATACTTGATTATGATGCGTTATGATAAACAACATGATGTTTTACTATTTGATGTAGACAGGTGATATTGACTCAGTTTCATTGAGTGTGCAGGGTTTTGAACCTTGATGATGCAGAGGCATCGGTGGAACCCCTTGGACTCCAGATTGAGTTAGGGAGTGTGCTATTGGGCTGATTTACTTACTGTGATATTTCATTTGACTTGATGATATGATGTTGAAATTTCTGACATGATTGTTGATGATGCAGGCTGACAATAGCTTGCCGACCAGGCTCACATATGGAGTAAAGAGGTCACACATGATTTCGAGAGAGGTTTAGGGAGAGGCGTGGACAACAACCCTGCCATAGCCTACTAGCACTCCCATCGTGGCTTGAAATGTAGGTTAAAAATTACCTAGTTCGAGAGGATCCACGATGCCATGAGGGAAGACTGCGATAGTCGCTCACGATGATCCTAAGGGGCGCGCAATAAGGCGGGGGACTTATTCCTTAGAGCCCTTAGTCTCCCACAAGTTCACCTCGCGGAGTGTTGACTCCAGGGGTTATAGATGTCTACCAATCAGTCCAGTCGGCGAGTGGCACCCTTGGAGAACGTGGTGCATCCTGAAGGGCACGTCGCGCAAAAGAAACACAAGAAGCAAGTGGCACCCTCGGAGCACGTGGTGCATCCTGAAGGGCACGTTGCGCAAAAGAAACGAACGAGGCGAGTGGCACCCTTGGAGCATGTTGTGCGTCCTGAAGGGCATGTCGCATTGATGATGAGGAAGAAATAAACCTAGACGGCCCTAAGACATTAACACCTTAAGAAATCCCTAAACAACTCCCCTAACCAATTGTCGCCTAGCTCAGAATCTAAGTCCTAAGCCTAAGACTTTTCTAGGGTAAAAGTTTTAGTGTAACCTTAAAGAAAAAGGCCCTAGCATAAAAATAAAAATTCACACAAAAACCCACTTAAGTACTAGTTGGGTCTTCATAAAACTTGTGGGGTAAATGAAAAGAGTAAGGATTTAAATAAACATAGGGATTAATTACTCTTGTATTCTTTCTACATGAGACATTATACATCCTTTGTCTTTACTTAAAAAAAAAAAACTTTTGTTTTTACCTTTTCCTTTTTCTAGGTAATCAAATTCAAAACATTTTTTTCTTACCATATTTGATCTAAAATATAAAAACATGTCCACCACTTAAAGGATTAAATATAAAAATATGACCACCACTTAAATGAAGATTTATTTATATGAGTATAAAATACAAAGGTAAACCACAACCCACTAAAAAGGGAAAACTTCATTAATATAGTTAATTTGAAGGCTAATAAGTAATAAAATTATTTAACACGGGAGTATAAGAGTTATGAATTTAATAATAAAATGAAAATATTAACTAGCGCATTTACTTTTTGGTTTTAAAAAAAAGAAAGAGAGGGAATAATAAAATAGGGAAATGGGCCTTTTATTAAATTTAAGAAAATAATTTTTGGAGAAACGTGGGGGATGAGTGACACTTGTAAGACAGAGAAGTTTTGAGGGTTTTTCATTAAAACTTAAATTATATATGATTTAGGGCAAGGGGGCTCAAAACTCCATAAAAGAAAGGGGGATGGAGGGAAAAGGGGAGGGGGGGCTCTTAGGTATTGTTATGCTGCCGGATTTGGAGTGGACTGATTTCTTGTGAGGAGTTGGGATTTTCTCAGCTAGGATTAGAGCGGTAGCTCAGCCTTGGAGGCGAGCTGGGAAGCTAGGCATATCCTCTAGTTTGTGTGTGGCCCCTTTGCGGCTCGGGGGGCTAAGGGGTAAGTAGATTACCCCTATCGATTGGCTGGGAGGTATCGGTGTAGTCTCTACGATCGACGAGCGGGAGCGGCACGGAGCAGGAGCTACACAGAGCATGGGACGTCCCTCGAAATGGGCGACAAGGCAACGGTATGATTTCTGTTTTAGTAGAGTAGAATGTGATTTTGGGTTAAACTCCTTGCGTTTTTACAGTGGAATTTCTCTGCTATTTTGGGTTAAATTCCCTGCATTTTTATAATGAACTTTCTCTGTGTTTTGGTTTTAATTCTGAGCGTTTTCGTATTGCCACGGGCATTTAAATAATTCTGTGGGCGTTCTGTTTTAATGTAGGCATTTACATATGGTTGTGGGAATTCATATCTGACTGGGGTCATTTTTAATAGGGCTATGAATGTACAACCATTTTCATTTTTGTAAAATCATCTCATTTCTGGGAAGTCAGGTATGAATACACATCCTGGCAATCCTCGAGTGATATCTTTTTCCTAGTGATTTAATCGCCTAGCTGGAGAGTTAAATCTGTGAACCGTTTGGCTAACTTCCCCTATCTGCTTTAAATTCTGGGCAATAAAATATTATATGTCTGCGTTTTCATCAAATTTCGGGGCAGTAACTATTACATGTCTACGTTTTTATTTTGGTGTGTATTTACATTTTGAATATGGAAGAGGGTTCATGACCAGTGTCTGCAATTATATTTCAGTTGGCTTATAGGTGGGTCATTGTACTGTTTTCTACTATAAAGGATAGTTTTAATTTTTTTTTAGGAGGTACCAGACCTTGATAGGCAATCCAGTTTCCATATGATTATATATGGCGTTTTCTATGTCATGTTCTTGACTTTATGATGGTTATGCTCTTTTATAGTTAGAGTGAGTTCGCCATGTTGTTCCATTGGAGCATTGACTGTGTTTTGTTGTGCAATGCGTGGCCATGACGGTGGCTGGGATCGCCTTAGCGACTCGCTAGGAGATTATTCCTCAACGGTTGAACTGTAGACTTTTCCCTATCACCAGTTGTGCCTTACATTAAATTTACCTTCACCCGAACCTTACAGACAGATTCTACTCCCTAGAATTTGGTTACTGCCGCCTAGTTTGTTTTGGCCTTGTCTTAATTCCTTCTTCACCTGGAGATGACTGTGTGATTCTCCCTTCTACCATGATTTTTCCCTTAGCGTAGCCTCGATAGGCAGAATCGGGGCACTGCAAGATGCCCGTGAAGTTTGCACGTCTTACAGACCAGACGAAAAACCCCACCACGTGCGTCTTGCCTTTAGGGCGTTTTATTACTCCTTCCCTGCTATAAACCGATGTTCCCTCTGAAAAATGGCAGTTACTAAATAGTTTCAAAGACCGGCGGAAATCCTTCCTCTGGATAGAATTTCTATTCTGAGACCGTGCGTTTTGGCGTTTCAGAACTAGCTTCCAGCATGGCAACATTTCGGACGCATGGGTTGATGGCAGACCTCGACCCCCTTTTTTTTTAAATTTGCATGTTTAAGCTTCTGGAAGTTACTGTGGCTCTGTCCCCAGCATGATTTCACCTAACGCACGTGGGAGAATCCACCTTTTCTGAATTTTTTAACATTTATGAATTCAGCTAGAACACCGCACTATCCACTGTAATTTTTCCTGAGTGAAATGGTTTTTCTTGCAAGATTGAGGCGTCTAAGGGAATCCACGACTGATTGAGTGTGGATAGAACTGTTAACATCGATAGCGATGTTCCTCCTCAGTCTGCGCAAGTTTTTCAGCCCCTTCTCAACAGTTGCTAGGATATTTGATTATGGCGTTCCCCAACCATTCCAGACTTTAGTAAACCTTCCACGAACACCTCTTTACCTTTCAAATCAGACTTGGATAGTGAAAACGATACATAAAACAACTTCACAAGGTTTTGATAACTCAAATCCCTTTTAAATCTTTATAATTTCAGTCAGGTTCCTTTTTATAATGAAATTGATTCCCAACTTAGTATAAAGAAGACAGAAATTCCTAAAATCTCATTAGTAATTCTATAAAGTTAGTACTGGGATCTTTCATCATTGTAAAAGAAGAAACTTTATACTATTGCTAATCCCTATGTTACACGAACACTACGCCACCTTAATAACTATTTCAAGTTACAACCTCAATTGTTATTACTATTTACATTAACCTTTAGGTACTAAATGATGATGTTGATGCTAATTATTTGGGTAATGCTAACTTGCAATGCTATTTTGTTCAAGGTTAAAGTTATTGAAATGTGAGGTTTAAAGTCAATACTACTGTTTAGTGAGAGGTTGAATTCTATTATTTTATTCCATGAAAAGGTTAATGTAATGGTTATGGATCACACATCAGGTTCAAGGTGGTCGTCCTTATGCTTAAGATATGATAATATAAAGGTGAGGTGGTAATTAATGTATGGTGATGTAAAATAGTCATATGGTGTGTTACTCATAGATAGCTCATTATTTTTGGACCTTCCTAGTTATCATATTTATGTTTCCATTTATCATATAATATGAAATTATGTGGTTCAAGACCATTATGTCATTTATTATACATACACTATTGGCCAAGAATTGATGTATTTATCATATAATATGAAATTATGTGGTTCAAGACAATTATGTCATTTATTATACATACACCATTGGACAAGAATTGATGTATTTATCATATAATATGAATTTATGTGGTTAAAGACAATTATGTCATTTATTATACATACACCATTGGAAAAGAATTAATGTAGATATGGACATAGACCCTTAAGGCTAAACGTGTTAGATTGTATTGTGATGTAAGTTAGTAATATGGTAGGTATTCATTAATGTTATACATTTAGTTAATATGATTGGAATTAGTATGATTTAGGACGGGGAATGGTAATTAATTGATTTTTCTTTACTTTAAGGGTAGATCTGGCCACTCATCAACTGATGAAAATTAAAGGGAGTAACGGATCGGAATTAAATGAAAATCGAGTCGTGGATAAGGCCTCGTCTTAATGATGGATGGTTGTTGGCGGAGTCCTTCGGATTTGAACCTTCCGTAGAGATCATGGTTGTTTATTAATTATTGTTGTACTTGGTTGTATTAATTTCGCTTCTTGTCTGCTTGTGTCTGGCGGGATGTAGACACCTTCTTGTAGCCTAGTATTTAAGTTTGTGTGCGTGATTATTTTTGTGTAAAGAATCCTGTGCCATATCAAGAGTCTCGGGCCCTTTAAAGGCAGGGTTTCCACTCTTGCGACACACCTGACATAGATTACTAGTTTCTGCCTGAGCAATCGGCCAGGAGCCTATCTGAACTTCTCTCTCTCCAGAGCAGAGAACTAAGATTAAACACCCTGTTTTCCTCTGCAGAAATAGTAAAATCTACTACGATGGATTCCTCCTTCTATGTTTGTACTATGCATAACCCAGTAGGTCATTAATGCTTGCAGTTACTTTTTGTGCGCCTCACGTCTTCTTGTTGTGATCATCGTGGTTGCGTCTTGTTGATTGTCGGGTGGTGACGTAGAGTCAAGTGTGTCTGTTCCTTTTTATCCGCACGCACACACCTTAAACAAAAAAAAGAAAAAAAAAATTGCACCTGCTAAAGAGTTGTTGTCCTAACGAGGAGGTTCGTTACATATGGTATCAGAGCCAAGTTCGACCCGTGACTTGGGATTCGCTACGGCTTCCGTTGACACGAGTTTATTGGGTGCGTGCAGGTAATCATGGTTAGAGGACGCCGTGGAGGCAGACGAAGGGGTGCTAGGGGAGGAGGCACGATGCCTCCAGTAGCATCCCCGCCTGAGGGATCTAACCCCTAGGGAGGCGAGCAAGTCTCAGACAGGAGCAGATAGAGGTTGGCGATGTTGTTGGGATGATAATATCTTTCAGCGCATGTTCGAGGCCCTGATCAGCCATTTAGATAGAGATGAGGCCTGGGCGCCGGCACCCATTGAGGTTCCACCGCGCGCACCGGCCATTACAGGTAGCATTCACGGTGAACTCGAGAAGGTAAAATTTCTCGAGTTCTTTGGTGCCCCGGATGGCGCAGCCACCTAGGCATGGTTGGAGAATATGGCGATGTGCTTCGCACTTCGCGATTATACCTCCAACAGGAAGGTTCGCATGGCGGTCTTTCAACTGAAGGGGAGCACTCTTCTATGGTGGAAGACGCTCCTGTCGTAGCTGAACTTGGTCATTGAAGACGTGTCATGGGAACTGTTCGAGGAACGGTTCCTAGAGAGGTACCTTTCTGAGGAATTTATTGAGCGTCAGCTCAATGAGTTCAACGCATTACAACAAGGAGGTCGTACGGAGCTCGAGTACATGGCACATTTTATGGAGCTTCTCTGGTATGCTCCACACCTTAACAATGAGAAGATGAAGGTCAACAAGTTCATGTTTGGCCTTAACGGCAGCCTGCGTGCAAAGGTTAGGATCTTGATGCCTCAAACCTTGCACGACGTTGTCCAAAAGTCCCTCATAGTAGAGGAGGAGCTTATCAGTGGGGGTCATACCAAGACTCCAGCGAGGCAAGCAGGGCAGCGTTCATTTGGAACACTGCAGCACCAAACACCAACGAGACTCACGTTGGGACATCGTGGCTTCCAGAGGGGATCCACCTACACTACACCCCGACGACCGCCGCCTCAGAAGGGAACACCTTATCGGGAACCACATCATCAACAGCAGCGTCGCCCGCAGTAGCAGTAGTTGGGCCTGTTCAACCGAACAGACCAGGGTTCCAGGCCAGTGGGCCGTCATCTTCTACTTCGGGTACCAAGACTACTGGGCTGAAGAAGGGGTGAAAACTTTATGCGATCCTCGCGCTAAAAAAGAAGGGAGTAGCGGAAGGTTTAGAACACCTTCCTGTTTATGGATAAATCCGTAAGTGCGGACACAAACCGATCTCCCTAGATCCACCTGGATCTAGAACAAAACAGGACAGAATAGGACGCTTTCCTTAAGTTTTAAATATTGAATTTACTAAGAGGCAAGAATAAGTAAC
>ML785347.1:31539-128413 GCA_009831015.1 Picea engelmannii
AGGAAAATGCAACTTCTTTTCTCAGGAAAAGTTCTTCTTCCTTCTCTCTTCAGGAATTCAGGCCACTGTGACCCCTCTAAAGGCAATAGATAGGTTTACATCATTAACGATCATAGGGATGACGAAAATAATGTGTAACACTTCCAGTGGTGAAGGAGTTTGCGGACGTATTTCCAGAGGAGTTGCCTGGGATGCCGCCGGAAAGGGAACTGGAGTTTACCATAGACCTGAAACCGGGGACTGAACCGATAGCAAGAACGCCTTATCGGATGTCGAACCCGGGGTTGAAGGAGCTGAAAATGCAACTGAAGGAGTTGTTGGACCTGGGACTGATACACCCTAGGGTGTCACCGTGGGGTGCACCAGTTATTTTCATACGAAAGAAGGACGGATCATGGAGGCTTTGCATTGACTACCGTCAACTGAATAAGGCTACGATCAAGAATCAGTATCCCTTACCTAGAATTGATGATCTCTTCGATCAAATGAAGGGTGCGACAGTGTTCTCCAAGATCGATTTGCGATCAGGGTATCACTAGTTACGGATCAAGGAGGATGACGTCCCTAAGACTGCCTTTAAGACAAGATTTGGACATTACGAGTTTACTGTTTTACCGTTTGGACTGACAAACGCCCTAGGGGTATTCATGAGTTGATGAACGGGGTGTTCCGTGAGTACTTGGACAAGTTCGTCCAAGTATTCATTGACGACATATTGATCTACTCTCGGACGATGGAGGAGCATGATGAGCACTTGCGCTTGGTACTACAGTACCTTCGAGAGCACAAATTGTATGGGAAGTTGTCCAAATGCTCTTTTTATCAATCAAGGATTCACTACTTAGGGCATGTCATCTTCGGCGAAGGTATCACCATGGATCCAACAAAGGTTGAGGCTATTATGGAATGGCCTGCGCCGACGAATGTCACAGAAGTGCGTAGTTTTATGGGTTTAGCAGGATACCATCGGCGGTTTGTCAAGGGTTTTTCGAAGATAGCAAATCCGATCACGGAATTGCAGAAGAAAAACAAGAAGTTGTTTGGACAGAGAAATGCGCGGAAGAATTTCAGAGGATTAAAGAGTTGTTGACAACCGCGTCGATACTAAAGGTCCCTGACATGGACGCAGACTTCTTGGTATGCATTGACGCATCCAAGGAAGGTTTAGGCAGAGTCTTGATGCAATACGAACAAGTGATTGCTTACACTTCGAGGAAACTAAGAAGGCATGAGAAAAACTACGTGATGCATGATTTGGAGTTATTAGCCATCGTATATGCCTTGAAGGTATGGAGACACTACCTTGTTGGACGAAAATTTGAATTAAGGACTGATCATTGTGGAATACAACACATTCTTACGCAAAGCGACCTGAACGCGCGACAATGGCGTTGGTCGGAATTTCTTAGCGAGTACGACTTCGAGATTACTTACATAAGGGAACAATGAACCGAGTGGCTGATACTTTGAGTCAGAGACCACGCATCTTTTCGGTGTTGCCTCTTTAGACGAATCTACGTGAGAATATTCTCACTTTACAGCGTGATGATGACTGGTACAAGAAGTCGAGGATGTTATCGGACAAAACACAATGATGGTACCACTATTTGAGGGATATTCATTTGATAGCGATGGTTTAATGAGGTTTAGAGGTCGTATTTATGTACCTCCAAATGACGACTTGAGGATGTTGATCCTGAGCGAGGCTCATAGAGCAGTTTACATGGCTCACCCGGGAGTCACGAAGATGAGGGCAGACCTTAAACCCTTATTCTTCTGGAAGGGAATGAAGGTCGACATAGTCAACTTTGTGGCTAGATGTCTAGAGTGTCAGCAGGCAAAGGCTGAGCATAGACACCCGACAGGTTTACTTCAACCACATGCCATTCCGGAATCAAAATGGGAAGTTATTTCGATGGATTTTATTGTTGGATTTCCACTGACGGAAAGGAGACACGACTCAATTTTTATGGTAGTAGATACCTTGACAAAGAGTGCTCACTTTATTCCTGTGCGTATGATGTATCAGGCACCGGACATAGCGAGATTTTTCATCAGTGAGATTGTGTGGCTGCACGACATGCCTAAGAAGATTATACCCGATCGAGGATCGGTGTTTACTGGGTGATTTTGGACAAGTTTCCAAGAGGCCTTGGGAACTCAACTTAACTTTAGTACTGTGTATCACCCAGAGACTGACGGATAGACCGAACGAATGAACCAAACCTTGGAATACATGTTGCACATGTATGTGATGGACCAACAAAAGCGTTGGGAGGAATTCTTGCCTCTAGTAGAGTTCGCTTACAACAACAATTATCAAAGCACCATAAAGATGATGCCTTTTGAGTTTCTTTATGGGCGACCATGTCAGACGCCCTTGAGTTGGGATCGGCTTGAGGATAGGGTCCTAGTGGGACCAGAAGCGATCCAAGAAATGGAAAAGAAAATGCAAACCATAAGACAAAGGATTAAAGAAGCGCAGGATCAATAGAAGAGTTATGTCGATGCGCGCCGAGTCAACCGTAGTTACAAGGTCGACGATCGAGTCTTCTTACGGGTTAAACCACATAAGAGTTCGATCAAGTTTGGAAAGGGAGATAAACTCTCTCCTAGGTTCATGGGACCTTTCGAGATTGTGGAGAGAAAAGGGCCCATGGCCTATCGACTAGCCTTGCCTCATTCTTTGCGGCGTATGCACGATGTTTTTCATGTATCTGTTTTGGGACATTATATTAGTGATCCTACACATGTGATTGACATGAGTTCCTTGCAGGTATCGGATGAGGGAGCGCTCACAGCTGAGCCGGTCCGCATCTTAGATCATCGCGTTCGATAGTTACGATGTCAAATGGTAGATCAGTTCAAGGTCCAGTGGGACAGTTATAGTCTGCACTCGGCGACCTCGGAGGATGCATATGATATGCGCCAGCAGTTTCCATTTTTGTTTGATAGATAGACTTATGATACTATGGTACTTATGATACTGTGGTACTTTTATTTCGGCATTTATACTGAGAAACTTCGGGATGAAGTTTAGACCAAGAGGGGGTGTATGTAACATCCCGCTCTGGCGCACTATGAAAACTTATTATTTGAGGACACTTGCTCGCAAGTTATCTAGACTTTTCTGATGTTAAAACATTTATACTTGATTATGATGTGTTATGATAAACAACATGATGTTTTACTATTTGATGTAGACAGGTGCTATTGACTCAGTTTCATTGAGTGTGCAGGGTTTTGGACCTTGATGATGCAGAGGCATCGGTGGAACCCCTTGGACTCCGGATTGACTCAGGGAGTGTGCTATTGGGTTGATTTACTTACTGTGATATTTCATTTGACTTGATGATATGATGTTGACATTTCTGACATGATTATTGATGATGCAGGCTGAGGATAGCTTGCCGACCAGACTCACATATGGAGTAAAGGGGCCACACATGATTTCCAGAGAGGATGAGGGAGAGGCGTGGACAACAACCCTTCCATAGCCTACTAGCACTCCCGCCGTGGCTCGAACTGTAGGTTAACGATTACCTAGTTCGAGAGGATCCACGATGCCATGAGGGCATATTGCGACAGTCACTCACGATGATCCTAAGGCGCGCAATAAGGCGGGGGCCTTATTCCTTAGATCCCTTAGTCTCCCACAAGTTCACCTAGCGGAGTGTTGACTCCAGGGGTTATAGATGTCTACCAATCAGTCCAGTCAGCGAGTGGCACCCTTGGAGCACGTGGTGCATCCTGAAGGGCACGTCGCGCAAAAGAAACACAAGAAGCGAGTGGCACCCTTGGAGCACGTGGTGCATCCTGAAGGGCACCTTGCACAAAATAAACGAACGAGGCGAGTGGCACCCTTGGAGCATGTTGTGCGTCCTGAAGGGCATGTCGCATTGATGATGAGGAAGAAATAAACCTAGACGGCCCTAAGACATTAACACCTTAAGAAATCCCTAAACAACTCCCCTAACCAATTGTCGCCTAGCTTAGAATCTAAGTCCTAAGCCTAAGACTTTTCTAGGGTAAACCATTTAGTGTAACCTTAAAGAAAAAGGCCCTAGCATAAAAATAAAAATTCACACAAAAACCCACTTAAGTACTAGTTGGGTCTTCATAAAACTCTTGGGGTAAATGAAGAGAGTAAGGATTTAAATAAACATAGGGATTAATTGCTCTTGTATTCTTTCTATATGAGACATTATACATCCTTTGTCTTTACTTAAAAAAAAAAAAACTTTTGTTTTTACCTTTTCCTTTTTCTAGGTAATCAAATTCAAAACATTTTTTTCTTACCATATTTGATTTAAAATATAAAAACATGTCCACCACTTAAAGGATTAAATATAAAAATATGACCACCACTGAAATGAAGATTTATTTATATGAGTATAAAATACAAAGGTAAACCACAACCCACTAAAAAGGGAAAACTTCATTAATATAGTTAATTTGAAGGCTAATAAGTAATACAATTATTTAAAGCGGGAGTATAAGAGTTATGAATTTAATAATAAAATGAAAAGATTAACTAGCGCATTTACTTTTTGGTTTTAAAAAATAAAAAGAGAGGGAATAATAAAATAGGGAAATGAGCCTTTTATTAAATTTAAGAAAATAATTTTGGGAGAAACGTGGGGGATGAATGACACTTGTAAGACAGATATTTTTTCAGGGTTTTTCATTAAAACTTAAATTAAATATGATTTAGGGCAAGGGGGCTCAAAACTCCATAAAAGAAAGGGGGATGGAGGGAAAAGGGGAGGGGGGGCTGTTAGGTATTGTTATGCTGCCGGATTTGGAGTGGACTGATTGCTTGTGAGGAGTTGGGATTTTCTCAGCTGGGATTAGAGTGGTAGCTCAGCCTTGGAGGCGAGCTGGGAAACTAGGCATATCCTCTGGTTTGTGTGTGGCCCCTTTGCGGCTCGGGGGGTTAAGGGGGAGGTAGAGTACCCCTAGCGATTGGCTGGGAGGTACCGGTGTAGTCTCTACGGTCGGCGAGCGGGAGCGGCACGGAGCATGAGCTGCACGGAGCACGGTACGTCCTTCGAAATGGGCGACAAGGCAACAATATGATTTCTGTTTTAGTAGAGTAGAATGTGATTTTGGGTTAAATTCCCTACGTTTTTATAGTGGAATTTCTCTGCTATTTTGGGTTAAATTCCCTGCGTTTTTATAATGAACTTGCTCTGCGTTTTGGTTTTAATTCTGAGCGTTTTCATATTGCCACGGCTGTTTAAATAATTCTGTGGGCATTCTATTTTAATGTGGGCATTTACATATGGTTGTGGGCGTTCATATCTGACTGGGGTCGTTTTTAATAGGGCTATGATTTAATCGCCTAGCTATAGAGTTAAATCTGTGAATCGTTTGGCTAACTGCCCCTATCCGCTTTAAATTTTGGGCAGTAAAATATTATATGTAAACGTTTTCATCAAATTTCGGGGCAGTAACTATTACATGTCTGCGTTTTTATTTTGGTGTGTATTTACAATTTGAATATGGAACAGGGTTCATGACCAGTGTCTGCAATTATATTTCAGTTGGCTTATAGGCGGGTTGTTGTACTGTGATCTACTGTAAAGGATAGTTTAAATTTTTTTTTTAGGAGGTACGAGACCTTGATAGGCAATCCAGTTTCCATATGATTCTATATGGCATTTTCTGTGTCATGTTCTTGACTTTATGATGGTTATGCTCTTATATAGTTAGAGTGAGCTCGTTGTGCTGTTCCATTGGAGCGTTGACTGTGTTTTTCTATGCAATGCGTGGCCATGACGGTGGCTGGGATCGCCTTAGCGACTCGCTGGGAGCTTGTTCCTCAACTGTTGAACTGTAGACTTTTCCGTGTCACCAGCTGCGCCTTACATTAAATTTACCTTCACCCGAACCTTACAGACGGATTCTACTCCCTGGAATTCAGTTACTACCGCCTAGTTTGTTTTGGCCTTGTATTAATTCCTTCTTCACCTGGATATTACTGTGTGATTCTCCCTTCTACCACGATTTGTCCCTTAGCGTAGCCTGGATAGGCGGAATCGGGGCACTGCAAGATGCCCGTGAAGTCTGTGTGTCTTACAGACCGGACGAAAAACCCCACCGCGTGCGTCTTGCCTTTAGGGATTTTTATTGCTCCTTCCGTGGTATAACCCGATGTGCCCTCTGACAAATGGCAGTTACTAAATAGTTTCGGTGACCGGCGGAAATCCTTCCTCTGGACAAAATTTCTATTCTGAGACCTTGCATTTTGGCGTTTCAGAACTAGCTTCCAGCATGGCAGCATATCGGACGCGTGGTTTGATGGCAGACCTCGACCCCTTTTTTTTTAAATTTGCATGTTTAACCTTCTGGAAGTTGCTGTGGCTCTGTCCCCCGCATGATTTCACCTAACGCGCGTGGGAGAATCCACCTTTTCTGAATTTTTTAACATTTATGAATTCAGCTAGACTACCGCATTGTCCACTGTAATTTTTCCTGAGTGAAATGGTTTTTCTTGCAAGATTGAGGCGTCTAAGGGCATCCATGACTGATTGAGTGTGGATAGAACCTTTAACAGTGATAGCGATGTTCCTCCTCAGTCTGCGCAAGTTTTTCAGCGCCTTCTCAACAGTTGCCAGGATATTTGATTATGGCGTTCCCGAACCATTCCAGACTTTAGTAAACCTGCCACGAACACCTTTCTACCTTTCAAATCAGAATTGGATAGTGAAAATGGTACATAAAACAACTTCACAAGGTTCTGATAACTCAAATCCCTTTTAAATCTTTATAATTTCAGTCAGGTTCCTTTTTATAATGAAATTGATTCCCAGCTTAGTATAAAGAAGACAGAAATTCCTAAAATCTCATTAGTAATTCTATAAAGTTAGTACTGGGATATTTTATCATTGCAAAATAAGAAACTTTATACTATTGCTAATCCATATGTTACACGAACACTACGCCACCTTAATAACTATTTCAAGTTACAACCTCAATTGTTATTACTATTTACATTAACCTTTAGGTACTAAATGATGATGTTGATGCTAATTATTCGGGTAATGCTAACTTGCAATGCTATTTTGTTCAAGGTTAAAGTTATTGAAATGTGAGGTTTAAAGTCAATACTACTGTTTAGTGAGAGGTTGAATTCTATTATTTTGTTCCATGAAAAGGTTAATGTAATGGTTATGGATCACACATCAGGTTCAAGGTAGTCGTCCTTATGCTTAAGTTATGATAATATAAAGGTGAGGTGGTAATTAATGTATGGTGATGTAAAATAGTCATATGGTGTGTTACTCATAGACAGCTCATTATTTTTGGACCTTCCTAATTATCATATTTATGTTTCCATTTATCATATAATATGAAATTATGTGGTTCAAGACCATTACGTCATTTATTATACATACACCATTGGACAAGAATTGATGTATTTATCATATAATATGAAATTATGTGGTTCAAGACAATTATGTCATTTATTATACATACACCATTGGACAAGAATTGATGTATTTATCATATAATATGAAATTATGTGGTTCAAGACAATTGTGTCATTTATTATACATACACCATTGGACTAGAATTGATGTATTTATCATATAATATGAATTTATGTGGTTCAAGACAATTATGTCATTTATTATACATAGGCCATTGGAAAAGAATTAATGTAGATATGGACATAGACCCTTAAGGCTAAAAGTGTTAGATTGTATTGTGATGTAAGTTAGTAATATGGTAGGTATTCATTAATGTTATACATTTAGTTAATATGATTGGAATTAGTATGATTTAGGATGGGGAATGGTAATTAATTGATTTTTCTTTACTTTAAGGGTAGATCTGGCCACTCATCAACTGATGAAAATTAAAGGGAGTAACGGATCGGAATTAAATGCAAATCAAATCGTGGATAAGGCCTCGTCTTAATGATGGATGGTTGTTGGCGGAGTCCTTCGGATTTGCACCTTCCGTAGAGGACATGGTTGTTTATTAATTATTGTTTTACTTGGTTGTGTTAATTTTGTTGCTTGTGTGTTTGTGTCTGGCTGGATGTAGACACTTTATTGTAGCCTAGTATTTAAGTCTGTGTGCGTGATTATTTTTGTGTAAAGAATCCTGTGCCGTATCAAGAGTCTCGGGCCCTTTAAAGGCAGGGTTTCCACTCTTGCGACACACCTGACAGAGATTACTAGTTTCTGCCTTAGCAGTCGGCCAGGAGCCTATCTGACCTTCTCTCTCCCCGGAGCAGAGAACTAAGATTAAATGCCCTACTTTCCTGTGCATAAATAGTAAAATCTACTACAATGGATTCTTCTTTCTATGTTTTTACTGTGCATAACCCAGTAGGTCGTTAGTTCTTGCAGTTACTTGTTGTGCGCCCCACGTCTTCTTGTTGTGATCATCGTGGTTGCGTCTTGTTGATTGTCGGGTGGCGACGTAGAGTCAGGTGTGTCTGTTCCTTTTTACCCACGCGCACACACCTTAAACAAAAAAGAGAAAAAAAAAATTGCACCTGCTAAAGAGTTGTTGTCCTAATAAGGAGGTTCATTACAATTATTCATGGCCACGTAGTAAGATATAGATGATAAACAATGTTTCAATTTACTAATCTAGCCTTACTGGTTTTTCGAAGGATGGAGCCACATATAGAAAGTAAAAAATTCAAATAAATTTTCTTCCAAACTGCCAATGGGTGACGCAATGAGATCTCGCATAAATAAAAAATAACAATGAATAATTGAAAGGAAGCCTGGCACATTAATCAAAACTATAGTCACATTATTGTAGTCACGTTAATTCTTAGGAGAATCCATTTTCTAGTTTTGGCAATCCTTCTTTGGAACTATGGTTTGAGGAAGCGAATATACAGAAGCGAATGTGCAGTCGTTCAATTTGAGAATGATTGCAGGGATGATTAGTGGAAACTTAACAAACTTGTAGAGATAAAACCAAACAGTCAGTTTGCATGGCTGATCTAGACATGTGCAAGGGAAATTTTACAGAAGAAGAATGTCGACCTTCAGCTAACCCTTTTCCCACTACTATTGATGTTAGCATCATGGGTTGGGATAAAGCTGAGCTTAGGACTATAGAACTTATTTCTCAAATTCAACCAATTGTCATTTCAAAGAATCAAAGGAATATTGGTGTTTAATATGTTCAACGTCTTTCTTGCTGATGGATTGGATGTGAGGGTTTTTCATTTAGACATTGAGTTGATTTCTTTTATCCATCATAAAAAGAGAAGACTGGTCTTTCATCTACCAGTTCTAAAGAATTTCATCGTAGTTGTTATTAGTTAACTATGGTAGAACTGGACGATGTGGTAGAAAAGTGTTGGTTCACTTACTTAATAAAGGAGGACTTCTGGTAAAGTAATTGTTAGATAAGATAAGAGCCAGATTACTTTTTCAAAACCTTATGTGTGAGCTAATATTTATCTTTACATCCCCTGATTGTAGAAACATTTTCTTCTCCTAAACTACAAAATATTTCTTTAGACAATCCAACGAATAAACCTCCTTTCACTGTGGGTCGATATTTTGATGCTTAATGAATCTTAATTTAGTATAATTATGTAAATTATTATTGTCTCAAGCTTGTAAACATGTTCCTTGTAGTCTCTCTTAAGTTAAATTCAATTCAAGTCCGCAAATTTTCGGGCGTGGTTATTCTAGCTAATAATAGATCCTTTCTCTAACACAGTTGGCCAATTTATGAATCAAGTAATAGGAATATCTTGCTCTCTTTCCCTTCATTCCCAATAACTTTTAATTTATAAAGTATTTTTAACCTTGACTTGGCATGTAATAATGTTGTCAACATTATGTTTTGTCTTTTGGTATTTGACAATCAATTATTTTTGCGGATGCTATAGACCTTTAGTTGGAAATTTGTTGGTTGATTATGTAAAGTGTAACATGTTTTGTGTTAATTCTCTAGCCTCTTGTTTGTAAACGCTTCCATACATAATGCATAAGTATTTGAAAACTTTTATTTTTGGGGATAACTTTAATGTATTTTGTTAATTTTATAGGTTTTGTTTCTTCATTCCTTAAGTCATGTATAGCATATACAATAGAACTATATAATACCTTTAGCATAGGGGATTTAATTATATAAATAATGATTTCATCTTAATATGTACTTTTAATTAGACTGAATTAAATTTGACGTATGAAGGGTTCTTAATCGAGTTGACCATTCTTTCGCCACATCATTAAATGATGGATATAATTAATAGATGAATCATGTTGATGAGAGTGATATTTCAGAAATGTAGAATCTTACAATAATTAAATTGATCTTCTTATATGTTTGTATTATTTGAGTTTAAATCTATACAATACAACTTAATGGCTTGTAATTTGATTGGAAATTAATGTATCATCTAATCATTTATATAAACCATACACAATTAGTATGTTGTTGTTCCAGTTAAGTATGTAGATAAGGAAATTGCAATTTTTATCGATATTGTATCCCTATAAGGATTCTTGGAAAATTAGTATTATTTAATACAACTTAATGGCTTGTAATTTGATTGATCTATACAATACACCTTAATGGCTTGTAATTTGGTTGGAAAGTAATGTATCATCTAATCATTTATATAAACCATACACAATTAGTGTGTTGTTGTTCCAGTTAAGTATGTAGATAAGGAAATTGCAATTTTTCTCGATATTGTGTCCGTGTGAGGATTCTTGGAAAATTAGTATTATTTAATTTAGAATATATTTTCATGATTAAATTTTGTTGTTGGTGCAATCATTGTATTAGTTAGTAATTTTAAATGATCCTTGAAAGATCTTGTATTAAATGAAAATGTTACCTAATGATTATTGTTTTGATGACATTCATTGTATTCACTTACTCATATGGTATCAGAGCGAGATTCCACTGTGCGACACCACACACGTTACAACTTCCAATGCTTTATATTTAATTAAATATGTATCACTGATATAAATAGAATTTTGTTTATGGAGAGTATCATGGTTAGAGGACGGACGACAAGTAGATGTCGAGGTATGGGAGGATGAGGTATGCTTCCTCCAAGTACATCTACACCCAAGGTATTTTCTCTATAGGGAGAAAAGAAAATTACTGAGCAAAATAAAGTCGCAATGGGTGATGGCATGGGTATGATGATGTATTTTTAAATCATTTTAGAGGCACTAACAAATCATCTTGATCGTGATGAGGGAATGGATTTTGTACCCATTGAGGATTCACACCACCCTCTTATAGCTAGTGGTAGTGTTCATAGAAAACTTGAGAAGGTAAAATTTTTTGAGTTCCGGGGTTCCATAGATGGTTTAGCTGCCAAATATTGGTTGGATAATATAAAAATGTGTTTTTCATTGTGTGATTATACCTCCAAAATGAAGGTTCATATGGCGATATTCCAACCGAAAGGGAGTGTGATGCTTTGGTGGAAGACACTCTTGCCATAGTTAAATATGGGCATTGAAGACATGTCTTGGGAATTTCTCGAGGAGCCATTCCGAGAGAGTTACCTATCTGATGAGTTCATTAAGTGTCAACTTAATGAATTCAACACTTTATGAAAAGGAAGTTGTACAGTACCTAAGTATGAGGCTAGGTTTATGTAGTTTCTAAGATATGCGTCGCATATGAACACCGAAAATTTAAAAGTGAATAAGTTTTTTTTTGGTCTCAACTACAACATTCATGCTAAGGTGAGGATATTGATGCCTCAGAATTTTCACAATGTAGTACAAAAAGATTTTATCGTTGAAGAAGAGTTGAAAAATTGGGGTCAAGGTAGGACTCCTTCCAGGAAGACAGGACAGATTCCACCTAGAGGGTTGCAACAATAGACACCCATTAGACAAAATTCTAGGAAAAATGATACACCCATAGGGTCTATATTTTATACACCACGTAGTCAGGTTACCAATCAGAGTACTCCATATAGAGAACCACCACCACAACAACCACCTCTTCCTCATTAGAAACAACAATATATATTTGTTCCATAGAATAGATCAAAACCTCAGAACCCTAGACCAACAGATTCTTCCTTTGGATCTAGTTGCACCAGCCCTAAAAACAGATGTTGGCCTTGTGGATAACCCCACTATGAGAGAGATTGTCCTATCAGAAATGAGAGAACTTCAGGATCAGCTGGACAGACGATAGTAGGATATTTGGATAAGGCCCATAGGATTCATGCAGTGGTGAATAACCGCCAGGATGAGCATCAGTCTATAGTGCTAGAGACTTCAGGTTTGATATGAGATCAACAATTTGGTGTTTTGATAGATCCAAAAGCACTGAGAGTATCATTTCTAGTGTTGTGCTCAAAATAATTAAGGTGAAGGAAGTTGAACAAGATGAGTTTAGGTATGTAGAATTCGAATCTGAAACAAATAAAAAATTTGAAGGAAAGGTTCGAGATTATAAAATTAATTTGGGTGAATTCATCACATGTGTAAACCTTTTTGTCACAACCTTGGGATCCTACAACATTGTGATCAAAATGGATTGGTTAATATCACATGATGCGATACTTAACTGTAAGAAAAAAATATGAAGCTTAATTGATTATTTGGGACAAAATAGAGTAATTGTAGGAAGAAAATGAGGAGTATCACTAAGATTTATTATGTCTGTAGAGTTGAAAATAAATATGCGTGAGGGATGTAAGATGTATGCCATATTAGCTCTTAACGAAAAGGATGAAACATAAATATTCGAATACTTTCCAGTAGTATTGAAGTTTGCCGATATTTTTCCTACGGAAATATCGGGTTTACCACCGAAAAGAGAATTCAATTTTACTATAGATCTAAAACATGGAATAAAAACTTATTGCTAGAATGCCATATCTGATGTCGACACCTTAATTGCAAGATTTAAAGATGAAATTGAAGGATTTATTATATTTGAGACTTATACGACCGAGTTTATCACCGTGGGCTGCACCAATAATTTTTGTAAGAAAGAAAGATGGATTGTGGAGGCTTTGAATTGATTATTGTTAATTAAACAAAGACACGATCAAGAATCGGTACCCGTTACCGAGAATTGATGACTTATTTGGTCAAACAAATGGAGAGACGATGTTTTCAAATATTGATTTGAGATCGAGGTATCACCAATTGTGATTGAAGGGGGGAGACATTCCCAAAACAACATTTAATACAATATCTAGACATTACAAATTTATTGTATTATCATTTGGTTTGACAAATGCCCGAGGTATGTTCATGAGTTTAATGAATAATTTGTTATGTGAGTACTTGGTCAAGTTTATACATGTATTTATTGACTATATATTAATTTACTCTCAGAAAAAAGAGGATCACGACGAACATCTGAGATTAGCTTTACACTACTTAAAAGAGAACAAGTTGTACGAAAAGTTGTCAAAATGTTCTTTTTATCAGATGAAGATTCACTATTCAGGACACATTATCTCTGGAGAAGGTATTGTTTTGGAGCCAATGGAGGTAGAGGATATTATGGAATGGCGAGTGCAGAAAAATGTACAATAAGTACGTAGTTTTATGGGATTAACAGGTTACTATAGACATTTCGTCGAAGATTTTTCAAAAATATCAAATCCAATTACAAAACTGTAAAAGAAGAATAAGAAATTAGTATGGTCATGAAAATCGAGTGAAGCATTTCAAAATATTAAATAATTATTAACAACAACACAAATAATGAAGGTTCTGGATATGGAAAAGGAATTCTTGGTATTCACTGACACATCCAAGGAAGGATTGGGGAGTACTAATGCAAGAAGGTCAATTTATTGCATATATTTCAAGAAAACTAAAAGGAAACAAAGATAATTATGAAACACATGATTTGGAATTATTAGTGATTATCCATGCCTTACGATATTGGAGAGATTACCTTATTGGACAAAAAATTGAGTTGAAAATTGATCATATTTGATTGCAACACATTTTTACTCAGAGTGACTTGAACGCACGACAAAGACGTTGGTCAGAAATTTTAAGTGAGCGTGATTTTGAGATCACGTACATTAAAGGAACAATTAACAGAGTAGAAAATGTGTTGATTCAGAGACCCTCCATTTTCTCATTAATACCCCTAAAGATGAATCTTTGAGAAAATATTTTAGCATTAGAGATTGATGATGACTTGTAGAGGGAATTAAAAGACAATATCAGACAATATACCATGATGGTACTGAGATATGGGGGCTATTCCTTGGAGAGTGAAAGGGTACTAAGATATAATGGGAGAATTTATGTACCACCAAATGATGAATTGAGAAATTTAATTTTAAATAAAGCTCATTGAGGAGTGTATATGGCTCATCCTAGAGTCACGAAAATGAAGGGAGTTATTAAACCACTATTCTTGTAGAAGGGGATAAAATCTTATATATTTAACTATGTGGTGAGATGTCTTGAATATCAACAAGTGAAGGACGAACATAGACATCCAATGTGATTATTACAACCACATGTAGTTCCTAAATTGAAATGGGAAGTCATATCGATGGAGTTTATTGTTGGTTTGCCATTGACAAAAAGGAGATACGATTCCATTTTTGTAGTTTTTGACACATTGACAAAGAGTGCGCATTTTATCCCAATTCGTATGACATATCAAGCACCTGACATAGATAGAATTTTTGTTAATGAAATTGTGAGATAGCATGTTGTAACAAGAAAGATAATATCTAATCAAGTATTGATATTCACTGGATATTTTTTGACTAGTTTCCAAGAGGATTTGGGAACACAATTAAATTTTAGTACAACATATCATCCCAAAACAGATTGACAAACTGAAAGAACAAATCAAATTTTAGAAGATATGCTTCGAATGTATGTGATGGATCAAGATAAATGATCAGAATAATTTGTACCATTGGTAGAATTTACATATAACAACAATTATCAGAGTTTGATAAAGATGGCACTTTTTGAGTTTCTATATGGATGACCGTGTCAGAAACCTTTGAGTTGGGATCAAATAGAGGATAGGATCCTAGTGGGACCAAAAGTAATCTAGAAAATGGAATATATGGTGCGAACCATAAGGAAAAGGATTAAGAAAGTGCAAGACTTAAAAAAGAGTTATGCATATGCGCATCGTATAGACCATAGTTATGAGGTTGTTCATAAATTGTTCTTGCGGGTGAAGTTGCATAAAAGTTCGATTAAGTTTTTAAAGGGTGATAAATTCTCTCCAAGGTTTGTGGGACCTTTCGAGGTTGTGGAAAAGAAAGGACCCCTAGATTACCGACTAAACTTACCTGATTCTTTGAGGCATATGCACGATGTGTTTCATGTTTCAGTTTTACATCATTATATATCAGATCCATTACATGTTATTGATATGAGTTCATTGCAGGTGTCAGATGGGGGTGATCTCACAGAAGAGCCAATCCGCATATTGGACCATGGCACTCAACAACTACAACATTGATTTTTCGATCAGGTCAAGGTCCAGTGGGATAGTTATTGTCCACATTCTGCATATTGGGAGGACGCACATGAGATGCATCAGAAATTTCCATATTTATTTTGAATGTTTGATAGATAGATTAGTAACAACGATATTATTTCTTTCATTGTTAGATTGTACAAACTTTGGGACAAATTTAAAAAAAAGAGGGGGTATATGTAACATTGAAATTTTCAATTACCACATTTTCATAACACATATTATTCTTTGAGGAAACTTGTGTGCAAGTGATCTGGCTAAACATGGTACTTTATGATTATCTGATTTGGTTTATGAGTTAAATTTTATGTTATAATTAAATGTTGAAATTTTGATATGTTATTTATATTTGTGTATAGCATTGATAGATATTATGGTGAGGTTTCCTGCATGTGCAGGAAACATAATGCGATGATGATGTTGATGGCATCGATAAAAAACCTTGGATTCTAGATTGATTTAGGGAGTGGACTAATGAATTTGATTATGAATACTTGATTTTATTACGCATGTGTTAAGATGATGATTTTAGTCA
This sequence comes from Picea engelmannii, assembly GCA_009831015.1. Taxonomy (NCBI): domain Eukaryota; kingdom Viridiplantae; phylum Streptophyta; class Pinopsida; order Pinales; family Pinaceae; genus Picea; species Picea engelmannii. The sequence goes on from ML785347.1 coordinate 47,537, forward strand.
TGGATTTCATTTATGAGATTGATTAATATTACCTTTTTAGTGGTTGCAGGCATGGTGAATCTTGTTAATCTGAATCACATATGAAGTAAAGGTGTCATACAAATATATCAAATCGATCAGGGAGAGGTGTGGAAAAATCCATGTCACAACCTACTAACACTCATGTCATGACCTAAATTGAAGGTTAATGATTACCTTGTTTCTTAGAGGTTCACAATGTCATAAGGGCATACTTAGGAAGTCACTCACGAGGATTTCTAAGGGGCATGGAATAAGATGGATTCCTTATTCCTTAGTAATCCCTTAGTCTCACATAAGATTGACAAGTAGATTATTGATTCCAAGCAACTTCCAAACCAAGTCAAATGGTGAGTGGCACCCTTGGAGCATGTAGTTGCGTATTGAAGGGAAATTCACATGAATAAAGTAATAAGGGAATAAAATATCTGGAAGAGCCTAGAAAATAAAACAAATAATAATAATTGATTAGAAGAGAAAATAAATTATATTAAGTTATAAACTAGAAACATAATAAAATCAAACTCTAAAATGGTTATGTCTAAATAAATTTATATTAAATGGTCTTAAGGAAAAAATTTAGACTAAATAAAACTATTATAGGGAGAATAAAATATTATGACATGTGCATAATGTTTGCATGAAATTAATAAAAGGAATGTTTTAATTAAAAAGAAATTGTTTTCATGAGAGAATGGGTTGTGAATGTAGAGTTAGAGTCTTATGTCAAAATAGACTCTAAATCCTAACTAAGAGAAGAGTCCTAATCAAACTCCAACTATAAATTAGTTAGGAGATGCAATAAATGAGATATTGGGGAAATATGAGGCAATTAGGAGAAAATACAAGAACTAATTGTGGATGTGAAGGAAATTGCATACTTATTTTTATTTATTACTCATGTACTGATTTGGTGCTTATGTTATCTAACAATTACTTTACCGCAAGTTATCCTTTAAACAGTAAGTGAACCGAGTCTTTTCTACCACGTCCACCACTTATACCATAGTTAACTAATAACGATTACGATGGAATTCTTTAGAACTGGTGGATGAAAGACTAGTCTTCTGTATTTATGTTGGCTAAAACCATTCAAGTCAATATCTCCATCATAAAGATATGTTTTCAGTGGCACAGATCCAAATGAAAAAACATCACATCCAATATATTGACGAAAAAGACGTTGAACATATTGAACAACAACCTTCCTTTGATTTTGTGAAATGACCGTTGGTTGAATTTGAGAAATAAGTTTTGTATTCCTAAGATCAACTTTATGCCAACCCATTATGCTAACATCAATAGAAATGGGAAAAGGATTAGTCGAAGGTCAACATTATTCTTCTGTTGAATTTCCTTTGCACCTGTCTAGATCACCCATGCAAACTAAATTTTATGTTTTATCTCTACAAGTTAGTTCAGTTTCCACTAATCTATGTGCCCATGCAATCATTCTCAAATAGAACGTGTTATTTTTATATTGTCTTCCTCAAAGTATAGTTCCTAAAAGGTATTGTCAAAACTAGATAATGTATTCTCCTAAGTTAACGTGACTACAATAATTTGACTCACTATAGTTGCACATATAGAAGGTAAAACATTCAAATAAATTTTCTTCCAAAATTCCAATGGGTGATTCAATGAGATGTCCCATAAATAAAAATAAAAAATAAACAATCGAAAGGAAGCCTGGCACGTTAAGCAAAGCTACAATGAGTCTGATTATTATAATCACGTCAATTCTTAGGAGAATCCATTATCTAGTTTTGACAGTCCTTTTTAGGAACTATGCTTTGAGGAAGCCAATATACAAATAACAAGTTCTATTTGAGAATAATTGCATGAGCACAAAGATTAGTGGAAACTCAACTAACGTGTACTTATAAAACATAAAATTTAGTTTACATGGGTGATCTAGACAGGTGCAAGGGAAATTTAACAGAAGATGAGTGTTGACCTTCATTTAATCCTTTTCCCACTACTATTGATGTTAACATCGTGGGTTGGGATAAAGCTAGGCTTAGGACTAAATAACTTATTTCCCAAATTCAACAAATTGTCATATCAAAGAATCAAAGGAAGGTCGTTGTTCAATATGTTCAACGTCTTTCTTGTCGATGTATTGGATGTGAGGTTTTTTTCATTTGGATCTCTACCACTGAAAACATATATTTCTAATGGATAAATTGACTTGACTTCTTTTAGCCAGGATAAAAAGAGAAGACTAGTCTTTCATCCACCAATTCTAAAGAATATCATCGTCATCATTATTAGTTAACTACGGTAGAACTGGGCGACGTGGTAGAAAAGAGTTGGTTCTTTTACTTAATAAATAATGTCTTGTGGTAAAGTAACTATTAGATAACTTCAGCACTAGCTAAGTAAATGAGTAATAAATAAAAATAAATTTTTTATAACCTTCTTCATATGTGTACTTGATTACCGTTGATTGAGTGAGCTAAGATTTAGGTATACATCCTTGGATTGTAGACACATTTTGTTCTCTAAAACTATATAAAATTCCTTTAGATAGTCCAACGAATAACCTTCATTTCACTACGGGTCAGTATTTTGAATATAAGTGAATCCTAATCTAGTATAATTATTTAAATTATTATTGACTCAAGCTTGTAAACCCCTACCTTGTAGTCTCTCTTAATTTAAATTCAAGTCGAGTCCGCAAATTTTAGGCAATGGTTATTTTACCTAATAATAGATCCTTTCTCTAACGTCTTCAGTTGGCCAATTTATGAATCAAGTAATAGGAATAGGTTGCTCTCTTTTCATTCGTTCTCAATAATTTTTTATTTAGATAGGATTTTTAACCTTGACTCAACATGTAATAATGTTGTCAACATTATTTTGTCTTTTCATATTTGAAAATCAATTATGTTTGCGGATGCTATAGACCTTTAGTTGGGAATTTGTTGGGTGATTATATTAATTTTTCTTCTAAATTGTAACGTGTTTTGTGTTAATTATCTAGCCTCTTGGTTGTAAACGCTTCCATACATAGTGCATAAGTATTTGGAAACCTTTATTTTGTTGGGTTACTTTAATATATTTTGTTAATTGTATAGGGTTGGTTTCTTCGTTCTTTAAGTCATGTATAACATATACAATAGAACTATATAATACCTATAGCAAAGGGATTTTATTGATATAAAGAATAACTTCATCTTAATATGTACTCTTAATTAGACTAAATTAAATTTGACGTATGAAGGGTTCTTGATCAAGTTGACCATTATTTCGCCACATCATTAAATAATGGATATAATTAATAGATGAATCATATCGATGATAGTGATATTTTAGCAATGTAGAATCTTACAATAATTAAATTGATCTTCTTATATGTTTGTATTATTTGAGTTTAAATCTATACAATAGAGTTGAATGACTTATAATTTGATTGAAAAGTAATGTATCGGTTGGGCATTTATATAAATCATACACAACTAGTGTGTTGTTGAGCCACTTAAGTAAGGAGATAAGACAATTGCAAATTTTCTTCATATTGCATCCCTATGAGGATTCTTGGAAAATCAATATTATTTCATTTAGAATATATTTTCGTGACTAAATTTTGTTGTTGGTGCAATCACTCTATTAGTTACTAATTTTAAATGATCCTTAAAATATCTTGTATTAAATGACAAAGTTACCTTACGATTATTTTTTTGATTACATTCGTTGTATTCTCTTACTCTTGGATGTGCAATTTTTAGAGGATATTTGCATATGGTATCAGAGCGAGGTTCTACTCTGCGACACTATACTCATTACGACTTCCAATGCTTTATGTTTAATTAAAGATGTATCGCTAATATAAATAGATTTTTTTATGGCAGGTATCATGGTTAGAGGATGGAGGATGAGTAGACGTTGGGGTGCAGGAGAAAGGGGTATGCTTCCTCCAAGTACATCTACACTAGAGGGATATGCTCCATAGGGATAAAAGCAAACTACCGAGCAAGATCAAGTCGTAGTGGGAGATTTCATTGGTATGATGAGGTATTTTCAAAGTATTTTTGAGGCACTGATAAATGACCTTCATCATGATTAGGGTAGCGAGTTTGTACCCAATGAGGGTTTGTAGCGCCCTCTTGTAGTTAGTGGTATTGTTCATAGAGAACTCGAGAAGGTAAAATTTCCTGAGTTATGGGGCTCCACTGATGGTTTAACCATTGAAGTTTGGTTGGAGAATATGGAAATGTATTTTTCATTGTGCGATTATACCTCCAACATGAAGGTTCGTATGGCGGTATTCCATATGAAAGGGAGTGTGATCCTTTGGTGGAAGACACTCTTTACATAGTTGAATATGGACATTGAAGACATGTCTTGGTAATTGTTCGAGGAACAATTCCAAGAGAGGTACCTATTTGATGAGTTCATTGAGTATCATCTTAATGAAATCAATGCTTTATGATAGGGAAGTCATACAGTACATTAATATGAGGATAGGTTTATGGTGTTGCTAAGATATGCTCTGCATATGAACAGTGAAAAGTTAAAAGTGAATAAGTTTGTTTTTGGTCTAAAATACAACATTCGTGCTAAGGTGAGGATCTTGATTCCTCAGACTTTGCACGATGTAGTACAAAAATACTCTATCACTAAATAAGAGTTGAATAGTGGGGCTCAGGGTAGGACTACTTCCACGAAGATAGGACAATCACTTAGAGTACCACAGCAACAAAAACCTGTTAGACAGACTTCTAGGCAAGGTTATACTCCTAGAAGTCCTATATTTTCTACACCACATAGACAAGTTACCAGTCAGAGGAATTTGTATAGAGAACCACCAAAATAGTATCCATGTCGTCCTCAACAAAAACAATAGTATATATATATTCTACAGAATAGATCAAAACCTCAAAACCCTAGACCAGTAGATTACTCCTCTGGATCTCAGAGCACTGACCCTAAAAATGGATGTTGAACATATGGAGAATCCCACAATTAGAGAGATTGTCCTATTGAAAAGGAGGGAAATTTTGGATCAACATGACATATGAAAGTAGGAGATATGGGAAATGCCCATAGTACTGATGCAGTGGTGAATAACTATTATCATGAGCATTAATCTATAGTCCTCGAGACTTCAGGTATGATATCAGATCAATAGTTTAGTATTTTGATAGATTTAAGAGATACTAAGAGTTTCATTTTTGGCGTTGCACATAAATAAATTAATGTGAAGGAAGTTGAACACGATGAGTTTAGATATGTAGAAATGGCATCTAGAGCTAAGAAAAAAGTAGGAGGAAGGGTTAGATATTGTAAAATTAATTTGGGTGAATTCATCCCAAGTGTAAACTCTTTTGTCACAACCTTGAGATCCTACGACATTGTCATTAGAATGGATTGTTTGGAAACACCTGATGCGATACTTAACTGTAAGACGCAAATATTAATCTTAATTGATGATTTGGGACAGAATAGAGTAATTGTAGGAAGAAACCAAGGAGTATCGCTAAGATTTATTACTTCCCTACAATTGAAGAAAAATATGTGAAAGGGATGTAATATTTATTTTGTTATCATTAAGAATCACCCTTAGATTGCATGAGGATAAGCCCAGTACCCATCAAAATATTTGGTGGATGTTGGTTTTATGGATGGAGGTCAAATGAAAACAACTCGGTATAAGAATGATTTTAATACAGGAACTGGACAAGAAATGCACAGGGAAGTGAGGGCCTCAATAACTTCAGTTAGTGATTTGAGTTTAAGTGCGATTAGAAGAAATACTTAGTGAGAAAGGTGGAAAAGTCTTCCATGGGAATCCAACTTTGAAGCATCTTGGTGAAGAAAAACTCAGGCTCAAGAACACTCTTGAACTTAATATTTAGACACTGAAATATGTCATAGAAACATAATGATAAAACCTACATCACAATGCAACTACAATAGCTTGAATGGATCTTCCATGCCTGAGCCTTTCAGTGTAAAGGGGAATAACGTAACATGGAAGTTGACTAAAACTTGTCAAAACAATACTGTAATCAAACCTACATTACAATAGAACTACTACCCTTGACTGGATCATCCATGCCCAAGTGTTTTAGCACAATTTTTACAAAGAGATGAGAGAAGATGAATTTTATTAATGTGAAAGTCCCAAATTTGATACATAACCAAAGAACAGTCTTGGAAAAATATTACAAAATAGGGATCTCTGCTCAACCTGTTGATAACATTAACAAAATATCAAACTGATCTATTTATACTTAGACCAACACCCTACTACTAGGAGTGGGACCTGGAAATTCCATTCAAATCTTTGCGTCTCAACATTCCTCTGTCAGATTGGGCGTGTTTCCTTCTATCAGACGCAAACCAGGTTCAACGAGGACCTGCAAAAAGATGACCATCGTTCTACCCAGCTGACAGTCCGACCTCCTCATCCATAACTATCGAGCCTTCCATTTATGGTCTAAGCTCAGGTTTCAGCTACCAACCCCTGCCACATTAACTAAATATTCATCGGGATTAGAGCACGACAAGACGAACGGTTCACAGAAGACTACCTGTCGTAATTGGATTGGGCGTTGAGGTTGTGGAAGTCAACCCTCACTCATTGGCTGACCTCTCCTTGGGATTGGAGTGTGACAGGACAACTGTCGGGTGACCACTTGTGAACCTAAGATAGGACGTTATATGTGAATGTGAATATCGGGGCCGCAAAAAGTGGTTTGGACCTTCACCACTTTCGGGCCAGATATGCACCTCCTTTTAACATGTCACCTCCCTGCAAAACCATGGTTTTGATATCAGCCTATCCTTTGGATTTTAACGTCCATGCATGTTGTGGCCCCGATATGATTAGAGACCGTTGATCTGGAGGGGAGCCGAGATCTAGGCGCACTGGATACTTTAGTGCCCTTGCTAAAATTTTATCCACCTGCTAACTTTGGAGACCTTCCATTTGCATTTAGAGATAGTGCCACATCGAAAATGTGCAGGGGGGAAACTCCATTGTAATTTCCTTTTCCTTCTCTGTGTGGTGATGGTTGTCACCTGCAAACTTCGAAAACTATATGTGATAACATATTCCATATTCGATCTTAAAAAAAAGGGTGACGCAGAAATGTTGGAATACTTTCCAGTAGTATCGAAGTTTGTTTATGTTTTTCTTGAAGAACTATCGGGTTTACTGCCAAAAAGAGAATTGGAATTTACTATATATCTAAAAACTGGAACAAAATCAATTTCTAGAATGCCATATCATATGTCAGCACCTAAATTTCAAGAATTAAATATGCAATTGAAGGAGACATTAGATTTGAGACTTATACGTTCGAGTGCATCACAGTGGGGTGCACTAGTAATTTTTGTAAGAAAGAATGAAGCATCTAGAGGATTTACATTGAATATCATCAATTAAACAAAGCCACTATCAAGAATCAGTACTCGTTACTCATAATTGATGACTTATTTGATCAAATGAAGGGAGAGACAATGTTTTCAAATATTGATTTGATATCGGGGTATCACCAGTTGCTAGTAAAGGAGGAAGAAATTCCTAAAACAATGTTTAAGACAACATTAGGACATTATGAATTTATTGTATTACCATTTGGTTTGACAAATTCCCTGAGTGTATTCATGAGTTTAATGAATAGGTTGTTCCACAAGTACCTGTACAATTTCATACATGTATTTATTGGCAATATATTAATTTACTCTCGGATGAAAGAGGAGCAAGATGAACATCTAAGATTAGTTTTACAGTACTTAAAACATAACAAGTTGTATGAAAAGTTGTCAAAATGTTATTTTTATCAGATGAAGATTCACTATTTGGGACACATCATCTCTGGAGAAGTTATCGTTGTGGATCGAATGAAGGTAGAGGCTATTATAGAATGGCCAACACTGACAAATGATAAATTATCGTGTTCTGATCAATTTCCAAAACAGGCAAAACCTCAAACTAGTCAAAGTCAACTCGACATATTGCTGAAGTTAATAGTACTATAGGTGACGTTAGCATGATGTCATGATGATGTTAGCAAGGACATATTGCAACATGAGGAGGTAAAACATGTGATTCAGTTTTGGTTTTTTGGGCTGAGTTGGATCAATACATAATTGACACATGGAAGTGTACAAATGAAACGTGGCATTTGATACATGACATGGCCCAGTGACAGGATGAAATGTGATAGTAAGGACGACATGTGGCTCTATGAATGACGACGTGGAAGGGTGACTAGGTTGTATGGATGTTGATGTGGCAGGGTGACTGGGTTGTACAAAAGATGATATGGCAGTTGACTCAGTAGGGGACTTGGAAGTACAGATGCTAGCATGGCACGACACATGGTTGTACGATGGTGATGTGGCAACTGACTGTGCATGATGATTGTGCATTGACTAAGTGTTGACTATACCATACCTATGAATCACAAGGCAACACATGCCCCAATTAGAGGGTGCCATGTGGCACCCCATATTTTTCCAATGTTGGCTAGGAAAAAATTTTGTTGCGACTGTGTTGGGCTCAAACCCTTGACCTCCAGCATGAGCTAAGGAATACACAAAATGTTCTACCCACATGGGCGAAGGTGGTTCACGGTTACATACCTGGCCGATTTTTTTTTTTAAGTTGAATGATAGTGCGGTGTTGTGGGCTAAGCCCCAGTCGGAGGGGGCCAATGAATAACAATTGGCACCCCACACGATTGGGGGATACGAACTAGGAGCCAAGCCAACATGAGGGTGCACAAGGGTTAAGGACCAGGCCACATGGCCATGCACGCGACCAGAGGTTTGGGATGTATTAGAGGGCTAGCGCCAATGCCTAGCCCAGGTCGACATGGTGCCCTCCTTATCATCAAGAGCCCGAGAGAAGGGGGTTGCACCCTGATTTTTTCCAAATTTGGGTTTTTAACTATATATTAAATATTTTTAGTGATTTTTAATGCTGCTTTTGATGTATTTTTCTCAAACTTGAGGACTTGGAGCTCTTTTTGATGCCAAATCTTGGGAGGAAGTTGGGACGAGGATACCAACTCAAAATATATATAATACAAGGGTTCTTATCAGCATTACAAAGGTTCATATTTTCATAATGATGATGATTTTATGAATCTTGAAGCCATTTTTATGCAGAGAAGCCATTGAGGAAGCGAACTTTGCAGACCAATTCTAGAAGCTATGCTCAACCTTTTTTTAGTGTTGTCAGTTGTGTTGGATTCTTGACGTCGAACATAACACAAACTGACTATTTTGTAATCCTTTTGGCACTTTTTTAATGTACTTTTGAATCATTTAAGATAAATAAGAAAGCCTCACTCACTAAGACAAAGGTCTGGAGACATAGGAAATCTTGTCGAACTCCGTTAATAAATTTTCTATTATGATTTGTTGTTCTTTATGCTTATATTCTGATCTACATTTCCTTATGATGGATGCTATAATATCTAATTAAGTTCTTCTTTCATTAATTCTTGATTGGTAATTGAACACATGCCTAAAACTTAGCCAAGTATTTCAAGATCATTTTCAGATCAAGTGGTATCAGAGTAGGTTGACAATTAGTTTTTTATTTTTCTTGATTACCAGGGAAAAGATAATTCATGGTGAAGGTGATCTTGTAGAAGGGAATATTGAGATTGGATCGAGAAAGGGTACTTCTCAAAGTGAATATATGGCATCAGAAGAAGGCATGTCTCAGAAAGAGATATAGTTGCAAAAGACTTTATTAGCCATGTCTGAGATGGTAAAGGTATTATATGAGGATTAATTGGAAAGCAAGAGGCTTGTCCAAAGGGAATATTCCAAACAAGAAAAAAATAAGAAGGAGAGGATCCTCCTAAACCTCCTCCTTCACCTCCTTTTTCTCCATAAGATTCTTCTTCTTCAAGTAAAAGTTCAAAATCCATCACAAGAAAATATTCCCATAAACATAAACATGATATGCCTTTACTTAAGTTTGAAGTGAAATTTGAAATTCCCATGTATGATGGTGAAGTCAATGCTAAGAGGCTTGATAACTGGGTCAGACAAATGGAAATTTATTGTAGTGTGCAACAAATCAAATATGAGGCAACTCAAATCAAGTTGGCATCACTTCTTTCTACAGGCACAACACTCATCTGTAGGCAGAGTAAGTTGCAAAATGGCACGCAACAAGTTGGTAATGTATTTCCATCATAGCAAGATTTTTCATTTTCACTTAGAAAGCAATTTTATCCTTTGGGTTATAAAGAGAATGATTTAATTGAATGGAATATCCTTAAACTAAGAAAGGTCCACACAGTGAAATAACACAGAGATGAATTTCGTAACATGGAATTAATGTTAAATATTCCATTACATACCCAAGAAACTTGTATGAAGTATATAGGAGGTTTACCTGCACATATTCATAACACTGTATTTATGTTTGGACCTACTAATGTTGATGAGTTTTATGTTCAATAAACATACATTGAAGCAGGGAAAACAAGATTTGGTGTATCAGGGGAATCATCTGCAAGGAAAGAGGAAAAAAGAAAGGGGAATGGAAATAAATCAAATTCATCAACAAGAAATGAAGAGAAGCTCTCTTGCAAGCATTGAAGGAAAGAAGGGCATGATCATGACCATTGCTAGAAATTGCATCCAGAGAAGAGACAAAAGTGATTCAAAGAAAGGAAAGGGAGGCAAACAACCCAATAAAATTGGGATATGATTAAGGTGATGAGACTAAAATCACAGTAGTTGGTTTGACAAGTAAAATTGGTGATGGATATGATTCTAGAAGTAAATTGTTTTACATAAGGGTGATAATGAAATATACTAAGATCGACACATTGATAGATATTGGATCTCAATCTAACTTGATTTCAGAGGAAGTGATTAAACAATTGGGATTAAACACTAAGATGCATCATAAACCTTACTCACTTAAATGGATAAGAAACAATCATAAATTGCGCATAACAAATAAATGCACATTAAAGTTTGCAATTTCATCAAATTTTGTGGATGAGGTAACATGTGATGTGGTGCCACTCAATGAATGTGGAATGGTCTTAGGAATCCCTTATTTGTATGATCGCAAATCAATCTTTTACAAGTAACATAATCAAAATAACTTAACTGAAGAAGGAAATGAATATGTTGTACATGCTCATCACATAAAATTAAATCAATCTATTCAAGCAATGCAACAATTAAGGAAGCCAACTTATGCAATCAACACACCTATAATTGTGTCAATTAAACAAATTGATCTTAAGCATGAACATGGGATGGTTGTAGAATGGAATTTAAATCATACTTTGCATCAAGATAAGCTAATGTCGTGCAAGCACTTCAAACATATTAGCTCATTTGCATTCACATTTATGATGTTATCGCTGCTAATGTTTTCAACATGGATGGTAGTAGCTTCAGTAAGATGTGAAAGAGTGCAAGTGGCTAACAATGTTTTTCAGTTTTCATGGTTGTTTTTCAATTTATTATGATGATACATGTGCATAGAACATACTTTAAAGACAAAGGACAAGTGGGGTATCCTATCACGCACTTGATGACCAGTTAATACCCGTTTGTAGGACCAAAAGGTCTTAGTGGGGAGGCATGATCAATGATCCAAAATGGATCTCGGAATCAAATGAAACTAGAAGCATTGCGTTCGTCTTGTCGCGTTGATTCCAACCATATAATTTTTTTCCCAAATGGACATTGTATGCGAAAGTTATCATGTTTTGATCGATTTCCCAAACATGCAAAAAGTCAAACTAGTCAAAGTCAACAAGCTGTACTGCTGACGTCAATAGTACGACAGGTCACGTCATCATGACATCGTGATCACATCAATAGGGACACGTGGTAGCACGAGGAGGTTCCAGTACAAAATTGAGACATGGAAATGTACCAATGACACGTGGAAGTCTGTAAATGATGTGGCCCAATGACAAGTTGACATGTGGCAGTACAAATGACATGTGTCTATACGAATGTTGACATGACAGAGTGAATAGGTTGTATGGATGTTGATGTGGCAGACTGAATAGTTTGCACGGATGTTGATGTGGCAGAGTGAATAGGCTGTACAGATGTTGATGTGGTAGGGTGACTGGGCTATACAGAAGTTGATGTGGAAATTGACTTGGTAGGTGACTTGGTAGTACATATGCTGACGTGGTACGACAGGTGGATGTAGGGAGGTGACATGGCAGTAGACTGTGCATTGACTAGGTGTTGACTATACCATATCAATGAATCATAGGGTGACACGTAGCCCAATTAGAGGGTGCCACGTGACACCCTGGATGTTGGCAATGTTTCCTAGGAAAGAAATTTGTTGTGATTGTGTAAGGATCAAACCCCTAACCTATGAAATGAACTAAGGACCACACCAAATGCGCTAGCCACATGGGCAAAGGTGGTTCATGGTTAGACACCTGGATGGATTTTGTTTTAAAGTTGAATGGTAGTGCGTTTTTTTGGGCTAAGCCCATATAGGAGGGGGCCAATGCATAACACTTGGCACCCTATGTGACCAGGGGCTACGAACTAGGATCCAAGCCAGTAGGAGGGGGCATGAGGGTTAAGGACCAGGCCACATGGCCATGCAAGCGACCAGAGGTTTGAGCTGGATCTAAGGGCTAGGGACAAAGGCTAGCATAGGGCCACATGGTACGTTCCATAAGACTAGGAGCTTCGGAGAAGGGGGTTGCACCCTTTTTTTTTGCATTTGGGTTTTTAACTATATATTAAAGATTTTTAGTGATTTTTAATGCTGCTTTTGGTGGATTTTGCCCAAAATTGAGGATCTGGAGTCCTTTTTTAGGCCAGATGTTGGGAGGAAGTTGGGAGGAGGATACAAAATCAAAATATATATACACTAGGGGTTCTTAACAGCATTAGATAGGTTCAGATTGGAATAATGTTGATGAGTTTATGAATCTTGAAGCCATTTTTATGAAACGAAGCCATTGAGGAAGAAAACTTTGCGGGCCAATTCTGGGAGTTACGCTCAACCTTTTTCAGTGTCGTCAGTTGTTTTGGATTCTTGAGGTCGAGAGGAACACAACCAGACCATTTTTTAATCCTTTTGACACATTTATGGTGTAATTTTGAAGCATTGAATAGAAATAAGAAAGCCTCACCCACTGAGAGAGGCAGATAGATGTAGGCAATCTCGTATAACTTCGTTAACAACTTTGTTCCTATGCTTTATTGTTCTTTGTGCTTATATTATGATTTTCATTTCCTTATGATGGCTGCTATAATATCTCATTATTTTCTTCTTCTTTCATTAATTCCTAATTGGTAATTTAACACATGCTTAAAACTTAACCAAGTCTTTAAACATTATTTCCAGATTATATTGAAAGGACCAATCCAAAAGGATTTGAATTTACCATTTTTTCTCTTGTATTTCCTTTGTGCATCCCATTTGAGCACTAGGTCTCCTAGATGAAAATCTTCTTTCTCTACCCTCTTGTCAAAATCTTACTTGATCTTATGTTGATGGCTTTGTGTTTTATCAAAGAGTTTCTCCCTAGTATTTTGTACTTCCACTAGATGATGCATCCTCCTGATCATATCATCTAGTTCTCTTTGTTGGTATTGAAGAAACTTTACCAAATGTAATTTAAGTTGAGAAGGAAAAAAAACCTCAATTCCATTGGCCAATTGAAATGGATTAGTACCAATTTATCTCTTGGTGGTTACTCTATTTTCCCATAGAGAAAACATCAAGTTTGAATCCCAAGACTTTTTGTTATCCTCCAACAATTTTTTGATGATCTTAACTAGAATTTTGTTAGAGGATTTTGCCAAGCCATTACCTTGAGGTTAATAAGGACTAGAGTGAATAATTTGGATCACAAAATTTTCCCAAAACTTGACCAGAGGTTCAGATTTAAAAGTTGCAACATTATCAGTCATAATCTTGTTAAGACATCCAAACCTTGATCAAATGTCTTCCATGAAGCCAATGACTACTTTATGTGTTTAATTTCTTGTAGGAATGGATTCTATCCACTTGGTTAAATAATCAGTGGCAGTCACGATGCAATGATTTTGTCCACTTGAAGATGGATGGATTTATCCAATGAAATCTAATCCCCGTTGATGGAAAGGACTGGATACCATTATGGGCTTCAGAGTCAAATACTTTAGTTGCTACTTTCTTGAGAATTTCTGACATTTATCACAGGCCCTGATCTTTGCACAGACATCAGTGAATAAAATAGGCCAAAAGTACCCAACTCTAAGTATTTTATATGTCGTGGTCCTCAAAAAATGATGGCCTCCATATAGTATATCATGAAATATAGAGATGGATTTATTTTTCCCGTCTAGGTCCAAGAATCTTAAAAGAACCCCTACAAGATCCTTCCAATACAAAACATGATCAAAAATGCAATATCTGATTGCTTTGAGCTTCAAATACATCACCTTAGTCTTCTCAAGTCCAACAGGGGGATGCAATGTTTGCAAGAAATGGATGAGGTCCTTGTACCAATTACACTCTTCCAATTAGGGGATGACATGTGAGCTGCTTCAAGAAATATTAGTCTGCTGATATACAAAATATGCATTCATGAAATTAACCCTAAGTGCCTTACAGTTTGATTCATATAACAATCTAGCTAAACCTTCCCTTTCACCAACTTGGTTGGTTTCATATCTATATCAAATTACATAATTTTGGCAATCCACTTACTTCTCTTTCCATCTATGTCATGCTGAATTAAAATTTCTTTAACAGAGGCTCAAGGGAAATAAGCAATAATTCTATAATTTAGAACATACACTCTGAAATCCTTGAGGGCTTTGATCAAGGCATACTATTTCTTCTCCATGATGTCATACTTGACTTTGGTATCTCTCAAAGCTCTGCTAAAAAAATAAATAGGTTTATGCATTCCATCTGAGTTTTTCTGAAGGACGAAAACAACCAATGTGTCATGTGAGGAAAAAGAAAATATCAGAAATTGCTTTGAATAATCAGGGATGATAAGAACATGTGCCTCAGTTAGTGCTTGTTTAATTTGATAAAACGAAATTCTAGCTTCAATTTTCCACTTTACCCCATTTCCCTTTCTCAGCATGGATGTGATAAACTTAACCAACTCAGCAAAATTATAAATGAATCTTCTCAAGAAGTTTATCTTACCAAGGAAGGATTGGATCTCTTTCTTGGACCTAGGGAGAGATAGAATCTTGATGGCCTCTACTCTACTTGGATAAATTTTCACCCCTTCAGATAAGACAATATGTCCCAACAACTTACCTTCCTTCATAGAAAAGAGGGACTTTTTGGGATTGAGTGACAATACAAATTTTGTGATTTAAAGAACACCTTCTTCAAATGTTGATAGTGATCTTCATCAGATTTTGAAAACACTATGATGTCATCATATTATATCACCACAAAATTATCATTTTCTCCGATAAAAGAAATATCTAGTGCCCGTTGAAAGGTTTCCCCTGCATTCATGATACCAAAGGGCATCTTGGCATACATGAATATACCCCAAGGAGTGGTAAATTCTATCTTCTCCATGTCTTTTGAAAAAAATAAATAAATAAATCTGGTTGTAGCCTGAAAAGCCATCAATCATGGAAATCCTTGTTGAGTGAGTCACCCTTTGAAAAATATGTTCCATATTAGGCAAGGGGTAATTATCTTTCCTAGAATACATGTTTAAATTTTTGAAATCAACATAAATTTGGATTTCTCCATTCTTTTTCCTAACATGGACAAGAGTAGCTATCCACTTAGAATACCTCAAAGGTATAATGATATGAGAATCAAGCATTTTTTTGACTTCCTTCTCCATGATGGGAAAAAAAATTGGATTGATCTTCTTTAGCTTCTGTCCAAATGGTTTAGTATCATCCTTCAAAGGTATTTTTTGTTCAATAATGCTTGTGTCATAAGTTTTCAAATAATCATACTTCCAAGACAAAACATCAATAAATTCCTTTAGCAGTTTGATATACTCATTTCTTTGTTTTTCTGACAGACTACTAGACAACTTGACATACTTCGGATTTTCATCAGTACCTAGATTGGATTTTATCAAATCAACATCTGCACTTCAACCTCTTAATTTGACAACCACATCTTTACTTTCAAATAATCTCTCTAAACAAGACAAACCCTTGGGGATATGATTACTAGGCAATTGTACAATCTTGTGGTCTGCAATTTTATTTAGGAATTTATCAGCATGAGGAATATTTTCATCATATCAATCTTGATCAATGTGAAGTGTAGACAATTCTTCCACTATTTCCATAAATCCTTTTAACTCAATATAATATTCAAAAACCTTCCAATGTTTGACATTGTCAGGTATGGAAGGACTATATTTTACTTCAACATTTTACTTGAGTTTAGGTGGTAGTGGAACTTTAAAGTTGCTATCAGAAACAAATATGAATTATGCCAATGGATTTTCTTCTCTAGGATTAAAGGATATATTAAAAGGTAGGAAGAAATTGTCAATCAAATCCTATACTTCATTTATGTAGGTCCTCAACCTTTGATGCTTTTCCTAATATATATTTATGATCTAATGTACAATCAGCTCTGCATCTCTAAAAAATGATAATTCCTCAATCTTCATATCTTTAGTAGCCTTCAGCCCCAAAACTAGAGTCTCAAATTGAAAAATGTTATTTGTGATCTCAAATTCTAACTTGAAAGATAAATTTATTACTTATTGAGAGGGGGAAATGTAAACCACTCCAGCACCAACACTGTCTTTATAAGATGCCCCATAAAAAACCATTTTCCAAATTTTAGAACCTTGATCTATTGTTTCACATGCTATGGGTGATGGCTTTCTTATTTCCAAATATGGTTGAGGAAGGTCAGTGAGTTGCAGAATGCTAGATCCCAAATCAGTGTCCATAGAAAAAATAGGATGGTTAGTGGGGTTACTTGCATCACTGATAATATAAGACAATTGTGATTCTATATACAGTGTTCTATGTTCACCCCCAAATACATGTATTGTGGCATAGGAGAGGTCCATCTTTAATGTTCCTCCTAATATATTAATCCATGATCTAGACAATAATATCCTTAACTTAGGGGGAACATCTGTAACAACTATATCCATCACTATACTTTTCATGGGAAATTGGAAAAGGGTAACAACTAAATCTTTTATCACCCCAAGGAATTTCACTTTCCTTGAATCAAAATAATATAGATCATGAAATGATTTAGTGATCTAAAGACCCAGTTCATCCATTACATATTTAGGAATTAAGTTATGGGACGCAAATGAGTCTATAAAGAAGTTGTGTAAGATCTTGTCATGTACATTCAATGAGGTATAAAACACAGGGGAAGAGTCACCCCTATCTTCTAGTAAGGGCCTCAATATCAATGCAGGTTTTTCATCTTGCAAATTCACTGAATCTGATGAATGGGAAGAAAAATTACACCGCAACATTTTAGAAATGGACTTCTTGAAATATTCATTCTTTCTCAACTCTAAGAATGGGACTGTAATTTTGATCTTCTAAATTTCATTTTCAAAGTTAAAAGAAGATGGGGATTTCAGAATTTATTTTACTTCTTGGGAAGGGGCTTTAACCATAGGCTAATTATTTTTTTCTTCATTTCCTTTCTTTGGTCCAACCACTATTTTAGTAGAGGGGTCTGGTTTTTTAGGCTAATTTGATGTACTAGGCTTTCCCTCTTTTTGTTTTGACCTCAAGTTGTATTTATTTTGATTTTCGTTTGTTTTATCTTCCTTTCTTAACTCATTTATTTGGTTGTTCATCAGGGAATCTTCATAAACATAGTGAGTTAGGTGATGAGAAGTAGATGTATCTATTAGACATTGAATGTATTGATCATTGTCCTCCTCTTCTCCTTGAACTTCATCATCAACCAGATTTATTTTAAGAGGAGTCTGAATATTTTGATCATCTCTATTCCTCTAATCTCTTTGATAAATTTGAGGAGAATTATTTTTTCTTCTGAA
Source organism: Picea engelmannii (assembly GCA_009831015.1). Lineage (NCBI taxonomy): Eukaryota > Viridiplantae > Streptophyta > Pinopsida > Pinales > Pinaceae > Picea > Picea engelmannii. The sequence goes on from ML785347.1 coordinate 65,524, forward strand.
ATTGTTTATGTTATCTTGTCTCCCCTCTAATTTCAATTTTTCTATCTCTGTAGAAAGGGATTTTACTAACTTGGCCAATTCATCTACTTGAGGATTAGTTGTTAAAGAATGAGAGGTGGAATCTTCTATCTTTTGTTTCCTCCTATCCCTATCATACTTTCCTTTTAATTTTTCTGTAGCCAATATGTTTGATTTCACTTCTAGGGCGACATCTTTCATGTGAGCTAGTGAAGTAGATCTTCTCTCTCTTAACATAAGAAAAAAATCAAGATAAAAGTCACTAGCATAGGTTATCTTCGCAGAGGGTTTAGTAGGTTTGATATATGTATGAATTTTATTATACATTTTGTTGAGCCTTTTGGAAAAGTCTGATACCGATTCACCTTTTTTTCTTTTTAGAGAACCAAATTCAGTGATATAGTAAAAAAAATTGTTCTTATCCCCCTAATGCCTTAAAAAGGCATCATAAAGGGATTCAATCCACACATTATAAAGGGATTCAATCCTCATTTTCAATGTTCAGATTATTAACATAGCTATACAAAACTGCAAGGTGTTCCTCTAAAGTTATGTCCTCTTCTCCTGTGAACTTAGCCATATAATTTAGGTAATCACCTACTAGGAGAGCATTCATAGGCCAAGGAAACACTACAGGATCATATCTAGAAGCTACAATGGAATCCTTCCTATTCTGAGGAGGGTTTGCACCTGCCATTGGATTAAGAGGAGGAACATTATGAGTCCTATGGGAATTGGGAGGTGATTTGATAGGAAAAGATTCAAATTGAATCTTAGGTATCTTAGGTAAAGGAAGAGTATAATATGGATGAGTTTCAGTTTTAACAAAAAGTGGTTGGGTCTTGGAAGAGGATGGGGAAAAATAAAGAGGAACAAGGGTTCCCTCTTCTTTGCTCACAAAAAATTTGAAAGAATGGGAAGAGGGAGAACCTAGGAGAGGAAAGTCCTCTAGACTCTAAAGCCTAAACCAATTTACAATCTTAGGGGATGCAAGAACATCAAAATTATCAATAATTTCTTCTTTCAACTTGGGAGAAAAATATGAGTATTCAACAAGAAATTATCCTATTTTAAAATCTTCATAAGCTTCAACAATAGGTAATTTATAAATGCTAGATACAACTATTGGTGTTTGAAAAATAGAGTTAGGTAAGTTCCCAGTAGTACCTGAGAAAATAAATGAAGAGGCTCCTTGTTAAGCCTTTCCTTTCTTGATAATATTTTCTGGGTTAGCTTCAGGTGCAGGTAAAGGTAAATGTGGAGTGTACCTCACGTCTCTAAATTTGGGAGCCACAACTAAAACAATGGAGTTGCCAGGTGCAATATGAGTCTTCAGTTTACTGGTAATTGTGCACCTCAGAATCAATATTTTCTCTATTGTACAACCCAGGGAAAAGTCTTCAATCCATTCCCCAGAAACGATGCCAAGAATGTTAGAACTAAAAGTCACACTTTGACTGCTAAAGTGTAATCTCAACACCCATCGATAATTTTAAAGATAAGTTTTTATGATAAGATGGTGAATGGATAAAAACTCAGTAAAACAATGTTAATCACAGTAATTTCTAGATAAAATGCACCAACAAATGAGGTTTTGAGTAACTTATATCAGGGTTTAAATAATAATATGGATAGGTGGAAGAATTTAGTAATAAAGGTGAAATATATCTACCATTCAAATAAGGTAATACTAGTAGGTATATGAAGAAAACCTTTTGAAGCAAGAACTTCTTTAATCAAAAGGGAAACTATGATAAAAAGCATAAACAACATCACAACAAGTCCTTCATTGAAATACATATACAATTAGATAAATTGAAACCTTCAATAGGTTGCAAATAAAAGTAATGACAAAAACAAGATGATAGGGAAACAATATTGATTTCTATTGGCCAAAACATTTCAGGTCTGGTACATAAAATCCAATATGTCTTTGTTACATCCACAACATCAAAACAATGAGTCTCATCTCAACCATTCGACCCTTTATCAGTCTTTCTATGCCTATATTATAGTCTAGAATGTCAATGACAACTTTACAATCTGAGTAACCACTTTTGCATAGGATCCTATGTCTAAAGGTTCCATGACTACAATTGTTCAACAAAAAGTAACAAAATGCTAAATTCTAGGCTAATGTTGGCAACATCCTTAACATATTCTTTATGGCTGATGAAGTGTCCCTTTGAGTGCATATTCCTTTGGTAGGTGGCCTCCCAACTTACCACTAACCTTTAGGAAACTTCCATGTATTCATCTAACCATATGGAATATTCTTATTCCTTCAAAACTTTCATAACAAGAGTTCACAGCACAGTTTCCAACGCCTGTCTGCATAAGCCAGTTCACAATGCTAGGCGATGTGAACTTTCCTGTAGCGGCTTATTGCATTTAATAAAACCCAAAACATCCCAAAAACTATCTCTAGTACCACCATTTGTTTTAATAACATATCATCATGATATATGAATTATAATATAATACCCCAATAGCTGAACATGATTTATCAAGCATGACCATCCTCAAAATTGAAAAATACAAAAAACAGGGAACTGCCAAAACTGATATGACTTAAGATTTTCAACTTCTTCATTTTCTAAATCTGGAGCTCCTCTTGGTAGCATATTTAACCAACATATCTAGATTATTCTTACCTAAATCCTCTTTGAAAGGTTGTATCTCTACCTTTAGTTCTCTGATTTGTGCCTGGTGAGCTTTGTTCTATCTGTAGAGGTTTTTGAACTGCATGTGGAAGGGAAGGAAACTTTTCTCTATAAATATGTATTTGTAAATAGTTTCATTTCATCAACTTCATCCCTTTCCTCTTTAAGTTGTCTCTTCAACCTCTTAAAAGTATGACTGCTCTCTTCTGGAGGAGTAGTAATGTTAATAATTTCAACACGCTCTCCAACAACTGTGGATTTACCTTTATTCTCAAATTCAATTCCTACTATATCTTCCTTAATGGATATCTTGCTTGGATACTACTTTGGTAAGAGGCCTCCTAGCTTTGAAGGAAACACCAACTTTCTCCCTTTCAGACATGTGGTTTTTCTTGAAGGGACCTTCATTGGAGTGGGATTTGGCATAGGTGGAGCTTCTCTTTGTGAAGAATGTGAAGGTCCTCCTCCTTCGTGATCCTTTTTTTATTTATCATCTCTAGCAGTCTTACTTCTCTTTCTTTTCTTGTTCATTTCTGAATATATAGTCTTGTCAATATTAAGAGGTTTTTTCATTTTAGACTATGGAGTGGGAGAAAAATTTAGATTTAAGTGATAAGAAGTAATGAATGCTTCCCAATCAATTTTTTTATTTCTCAATTCCTTCATCACTAGCAACTTTATAAGGCTTGAATGGAAGATACATGTATCAACTACTTTTGATTTATCTTGGACCCTATGAGACATTTTGAAAATACTTAGAAATGGGTAGAAAGGGATATTCGTGGAATATTTTCCTGTGAAGTGTAGAAGTATCCTTATATGGTATTGATATATCATGTTAAATATCCTTTCACAGGTGAAATATCTTTGAATCACCTTCAACATCTTATCAAATCCCTCTAGCATGTGATTTCTAGGAACTCCCTTTGACAAATTTCCCTCTTGGTATTCTGGTTTGAGGAATTCCTTGGAGAAAGAAACATTTAGGGTCATGGCCTTAACCATATCTCACCAATGTTAGGTATCTCAGTTGTTACTCAAATGGTCATTTCATTTACCTCAAACTCCAAAAACCAAACATTAGTTTTTGTCCTGTTAGCGCTCTGTAATTTTCCCAAGGCTGAAGGGGCAGTCATAGAGGCAACATCAATACCGCTTCGAGTCAGGGATCTAGCCCTTCGGGACTTAGAGAGGGATCTCTCTGTCTGATATAACTTTGTTGGAAGAGGATATTAGGCTAGCTATGAAAGTATGGGGTTGGGGTTTTTGAAAATATTTAGATGAGGATGTGGTTGACGAGTTTCTCAGATCACCATTGGGTTATGGGGTTTGTTTATAAGATAATGATCAAATCAAATCTAGAGATAAATGTCTCCACAGGATAAGATAGTAACAACTGTTGGATCAAATCAAGTTTGAAGGGTGTCGATTTGAGGAAGAAATGGGGGAGGAAAAACTGAGCAAATGAGCAGTTAAGAATTCATAGACTGAGTTTTAGAAGAAAACATAAAGATTATTGAAAAATTTGGACAAAGAGTATGCATGCATAAATTCTTCTCCATTTACTGTTTTTCAATAATAAGAAATGAAAATACTTGAATGATAGCAGAAAGATAACTAAGAATAGACAAGGGACACACCACCAACACTGCTACATGAGAATCCTGTAAATCATTTCCTCCATTACTGATTTGTCATTCCAAAATTACAGAGAAACCTCTTGAAGTAACAAGGCCCACAGTCCAGCCAAAAAGGGAAAAACTCTTTACACAGGTCGAACCATTTTACATTAAAAACTTCTCTATAAATAGGATAGACCATCCCAATAAGTTTCTGAAGTCGGTTTAACCGCCTCGGACAAAAATAGCCACCACTCTCACAAAATTTGGAGTTGTCTGCCATGAAAGAAGGACCGGTTTTCTGCGAAAAAGGGGTCCGAACAGACATGTTTTTCTCTTGAATGATGATACCTGGGAGAAAACGGAAGGAGGTTATTGTATATGGGTGTGTGCTGGAAAAAAACCTCCTTCGGTTTCGCCAAATTCGCCTCCATCTCGCCGTAATAACTCCTGTAAGATCGGGACTGTAATGGGAAATTGAGAACCTTGAAAAAATGGGCCTCGAAGATGGCTTCGATTCTCCCTGCTCGTAGTTCCGTTGAAAAAACTGAGGGAGGTTTTTGTTATTCAGCCTGTTGTGGAGAAAAAACACTCTCTTTTTTTAAAAATTCATTTTCATTTTCCCAGAATCCCCTCCGGAAGACGACGTGCTGAACAGGAAAAAAAAAGGCAAAAATTGAAAAAAAGTGGTTTTTTTCGCGCTGGGTGGTATTCCGGACCCCCCCTGAGGTGGTAAGCGATTTTGGGGGGGGAAGTCTGCAGGAATAATATTATTACATGTGGAGGGGGGATGGTTTTTCAAAACCATTAATCCGTACCCCCCCCTCTCGTTAAATTCCGGTTGGTGAGGGGGGGTCCGGAATTTTTATGGACCGTTTGATTTTATGCTTTGATGTGAATGGAGGGGCGTGGGGTACGGAGGTGCGTGGAGGTAAATGTGAGTGGAGTGTGACGTGAGGTATGGTAGGTGTGAGTGGAGTGTGACGTGAGGTATGAGGGGTGGGGTAGACTTAGGTTAGTTTAGGTATGTTTTAAATTGTGTTTTGTTTTATGTTGTTTTATATTTTATATTTTTTACTTTATGTTATGTGTTACATGTTTTTTAATTTTTTTTTTGTTTGTTTTAAATTTGTTTTATTTTGTTTATTTTTATTATATGTTTTGTATATTTTGTTTTATATTTTTTATTTTTTTTTAATTTTGTTTTATTATATGTGTTTATTTTATATGTTTTGTTTTTTTAAATATTTTATGTTTTTGTTTATGTTTTTTGTATTTTAGTTTTTATGTATTAAATTTTAATTTGTTTAAATGTTTTTATTTAATATCATTTTATTTAATCCAAAACTAACCTACTTATTAAACTGACTAATTATTAATTAATTAATTTCTAACATAATTACTAACTTAATTGATTAACAATTGATGAATCACTAACATGTTAACTCAATTATTAATTAATTGATAATTAATTTATTATTAACAGGTTTAATCGTGATTATTAACCTAATGTTTTTATCCTAATTCTTGTTTATTCATGGATGGGTGGTGGGAAAAGTAGTCAATGGGGCCACAGGACAAGGGAGTGAGGGCGCAACGTGTATGAATGATACAACAGGGTGATGGGGGATCGAGCGAAAAGAATGGAGGGAGGAAACGGGATCAGCCGAGCCATACTTCGTCATCACGAGAGAAACATCAAATCAACAGTCGAAGAATCGAGTCACCTATAATTATAGGACCCCAACATAGGCTCCACCTCGGGATGGCAGCTTCTTTCAGGAGGTGTCAAGAACCACAGACCTGTGAATCATGCAGACCGATGCTTTATCCATTGGGCTGATCCCAAAATATTATTTTGAAACCTGTACCTGTTTTGATCTTGCAACTGAAACCAAATTAAAATAAACACTACTTAAAAAGAGATGCTCAGAATGCTGATCTTATTCATTTTTTCCTACCTACCCTACTGCAATCATTTATCAGCTAGGTAATGGGAAAATGTTAATGGAGCCAATCCAGCAGTTGATTTAGTGGCTCTGTTCTTTCACTGTCTATGATGAAACTCAGAAATAAATCTGTTACTCGTGCTTGCGAGTAATTTCCAACCTGCTTTCCCTTGCATAAGATTTGATAAACCCGAAAAATAGGAAAAACACCGGCAACGGAAAAATATCCTGTATTAAAAAAATTCTCCATATAGGTAGCTATAGGATCAAGGTAGAAATGACATGTTCCTTGATTTTTGGATGGTATATCTGGCACTGTATCTATGTTATCTTCATCCTCATGCATTTCCTGACATGGCTGCAACTTTCCTGATGGGTTTTGAAATGATGCTTCTACTGAAAAAGACAATGAAGCTGACTGTCGATCCATGTCAATATCATAACAACATTTTATCCCATAGCTGGATGAAGGAGGAAGACTTTGACAACACCAGTCATCCAACACATCAGATATTGGATCCTGTAGAAATTGAACTGACTGTTGCATTGGTTCCACTGCAACTTCTTGATTTTCTGTGCATTTATCCTTTATCATATACTCAAAATTCTTTTTCAAAAACTGAAATGAATCAAAGCATAATGGTACAAAGTTGTTTTGAATTAACTCAGAATTTGCCTCAGGCTTTAATCTTTCATCTGAAATTTGAAAATAGAAGTAGGTAAAGGGTTGCAACTCTGGGTTTAGAACAGCCTTCACATCAACACTAGCATCTTCCCCCAGTGGATCAGAACATTCTCCCTCTCTACTATTGACAACTTTCTTACAATTTCCTCTCAAAAATTGAAAATAAGCAAAACATAAGGGCAAAGATTTTTCCCTTACTCTGAAATTTTCTATCTCTTCCTCATTACTGTCATGACTGTTGTGCGAGGGCTGATTGTCACATATGAACTGTAAATGATCTCCTTCCTGCCAATGACATGCTGTTGGTTTCTTTGAACTGACAACATCTATTTCAGCTTCATGATCATCATCATACTGGTCATGCTTGGGTAAATCATCCATGGGTGAAATTCCATTGAACATGCATATCATGTCAGCTGGTTGTTCCTCTACAAGTTGAGATGGATCTTCATCTTTGATTGTGTTGTGAATTGAATACATGAACGAATCATTATTCAATCCATGGTACCCAGGATGAGCAGAAAAATGTTTGGGAACTATGACTGTGTCTTTCTCTGAAATCAATAGAACATGATGTCTTTGGACAACAAGCTCCTCTTTTATGCTAATCTTCTGCATCAGCTTTTCCATGGCACTGGCCAAAATCTGCAGTTTAGCTTCTGATGACTTCAGCTGCTCCTTTTCTTTGTCCTTTAACTTTGACCTTTTGATCAGCAAGTTGGTCTCCACATCAACTGCAATGCTCTGCATTTCTTCAAAGCTTGTAGTGTTCCTTTCTCTTAATTGGAATGCCATCTCAGGATCGAAGGCATCTGGGAAATGCAATTTGGCCAAACCAGGAGGCGGCCTTACATCTACAGGTATTGAATGATACACATAATTGAATCTGGTTGAGAATTGTTGTACTTTCTCCCCTGGATTTCTTTTCAAGTGGTCATACTCTTCTAGGAGGAGGAAAACATTTTTCATGAACACCCATCTATCTAGGAAAACTTGCATAAATTGATTAAAATTTCTGATGCTAGCAGCTGGGAGGTTCTTAAAACAATCTTTAACTTTACCTCCCAAGGACAGGGCAAACATCCTGATACATACATCATCATCTTCAACCTCATAAAGGTCAAGGAAATCTTCAAGGTTTTGAATATGCTTTTCAGCAGTGATCTTCCCATTTTCTCCATCAAACCTAGGTAGATGATTGATGTAATTGATAGGGAGGTCATGGAGAATGGGAGGCAAATCTAGAGGGTGATATCAGTCTGGGATTTTTGCAAGCACATGAGATGAAGCAAGAGGCTTACAACCATTCAGATGATTCGTAAGAGTAGGAGATAAAGAAGGGGGCTTATGTCTCACTAGGCTTTCTACAGATGCATCTGGGATGTGCACAGGTGTATGAGCATGTACATAATCTACAATTTGGGGTTTAATCCCTGGAAGCTCTTCAGGTTGAAAATGGTCATCCTAAATTTCAATAATATACTCTAGACCAGGATCATGATAAGAGAGAAAGTAATTGCAGATGAAACCAAAGATGTCTTGAATGCAATTTGATCTTGAGTACCTAGTCTTTCTAGGCTGCTTGGCCATGCTTCAGGTTCTTCCTCCAGTGGAGTCTTCGAGTTGGCACTGTCTGGAGCTGATTAGAGTCGCCAGGTGAATGATCTCAACCTTCTTGTGTCTGGTCACTATCCACCATCAGTGATCAGATCTGGAGCTTTGAAGTGTACTACTGGGGAAAGTTCCCCAGTGGAGTCGCCATTCTATTAGCACTCTGTAATTTTCCCAAGGCTGAAGGGGCAATCACAGAGGCAACATCAAAACCACTTCGAGTCAGGGATCTAGCCCTCCGGGACTCAGAGAGGGATCTCTTTGTCTGATATAACTTTGTTGGAAGAGGATGTTAGGATAGCTATGAAAGTATGGGGTTGCGGTTTTTGATAATATTTAAATGAGGATGTGGTTGACAAGTTTCTCAGATCACCATTGGGCTATGGGGTTTGTTTATAAGACAATGATCAAATCAAATCTAGAGATAAATGTCTCCACAGGGCAAGATAGTAACAAATGTTGGATCGAATCAAGTTTGAAGGGTGTCGATTTGAGGAAGAAATGGGGGAGGAAAAACTGAGCAAATGAGCATTTAAGAATTCATAGACTGAGTTTTAGAAGAAAACATAAAGATTATTGAAAAATTTGGACAAAGAGTATGCACGCATAAATTCTTCTCCATTTACTGTTTTTCAATAATAAGAAATGAAAATGCTTGAATGATAGTAGAAAGATAACTAAAAATATACAAGGGACACACCACCAACACTGCTACACGAGAATCATGTAAATCATTTCCTCCATTACTGATTTTTCATTCCAAAATTACAGAGAAACCTCTTGAAGTAACAAGGCCCACAGTCCAGCCAAAAAGGGAAAAAATATTTACACAGGTTGAACCATTTTACATTAAAATACTCTCTATAAATAGGATAGACCATCCCAATAAGTTTTCGAAGTCAGTTTAACCACCTCGGTCAAAAATAGCCACCACTCCCACAAAATTTGGAGTTGTCTGCCATGAAAGAAGGACCGGTTTTCTGCGAAAAAGGGGTCCGAACAGACATGTTTTTCTCTTGAATGATGACACCTGGGAGAAAACTGAAGGAGGTTATTGTATATGGGCGTGTGCTAGACAAAAAATGCCTTCAGTTTCACCAAATTTGTCTCCATCTGGCCGTAACAGCTCTTGCAAGATCGGGACTGTAACGAACAATTGAGAATCTAGAAAAATGGGCCTTGAAGATGGCTTCGATTCTCCCTACTCGTAGTGTCGTTAGAAAAACTAAGGAAGCTTTTTGTTCTTCAGCCCGTTACGGAGAAAAAAAACTCTCGGTTTTTAAAAATTTGTTTTCATTTGCCCAGAATCCCCTTCGGAAGACGACATGCTGAACAGGCAAAAAAAAGGCAAAAATTGAAAAAAAGTGGTTTTTTTCGCGCTCGGTGGTATTCCGGACCCCCCGTGAGGTGGTAAGCGGTTTTTTTTTTTGGGGGGGGGGTCCGCAGGAGTAAGAACACGACATGTGGAGGGGGGATGGTTTTTCAAAACCATTATTCCGGACCCCACCCTCTCGTTAAATTCCAGATGGTGAGGGGGGGTCCGGAATTTTTATGGACCGTTTGATTTTATGCTTTGATGTGAATGGAGGGGCGTGGGGTATGGAGGTGCGTGGAGGTAAATGTGAGTGGAGTGTGACGTGAAGTATGGTAGGTGTGAGTGGAGTGTGATGTGAGGTATGAGGGGTGGGGTAGACTTAGGTTAGTTTAGGTATGTTTTAAATTGTGTTTTGTTTTATGTTGTTTTATATTTTATATTTTTTACTTTATGTTATGTGTTACGTGTTTTTTAATTTGTTTTTGTTTGTTTAAAATTTGTTTTATTTTGTTTATTTTTATTATATGTTTTGTATATTATGTTTTATATTTTTTGTTTTTCTTTAATTTTGTTTTATCATATGTGTTTATTTTATATGTTTTGTTTTTTAAATATTTTATGTTTTTGTTTATGTTTTTTTGTATTTTATGTTTTATGTATTAAATTTTAATTTGTTTAAATGTTTTTATTTAATATGATTTTATTTAATCCAATACTAACCTACTTATTAAACTGACTAATTATTAATTAATTAATTTCTAACATAATTACTAACTTAATTGATTAACAATTGATCAATCACTAACATGTTAACTCAATTATTAATTAATTAATAATTAAATTATTATTAACTGGTTTAATCATGATTATTAACCTAATGTTTCTATCCTAAGTCTTGTTTATTCATGGATGGGTGGCGGGAAAAGTAGTCAATGGGGCCACAGGACAAGGGAGTGAGGGCGCAGCGTGTATGAAGGATACATCAGGGTGATGGGGGATCGAGTGAAAAGAATGGAGGGAGGAAACGGGATCAACCGAGCCATACTTCGTCATCACAAGAGAAACACCAAATCAACAGTCGAAGAATCGAGTCGCCTATAATTATAGTACCCCAACAGGTCCCATCAAAGTTAAGTGAAAACTCCCTAGACACCTTTGGGTGCCCTCTCTGCATTTTATGACAACAATTAATGCAACCTAATGTTTGGAAAACTTCCCTGATCAGGGGTTCAAAACAAAAAATATGCATATCATATGGCTCTGTTATCACAATCCCCCTTCCTTTGTGCGCCTTCCTTTGCTATGAACTATCCATTAATATTGTTCGGAGAACCCCTTACCACAAGATTAATGAGTTTTGGAGGTGAAACAGGGAAAACAAAGGATCTAGGTTTTAATGGAAAGAATTTTCCAATAGGCTATTTCTGTGTAAAATTTATGTACTTCTCAGATTATTTGACCTCCAGGAACAAGAGAAGGTATTTTTCAATCAGGAAGGCAAGGGGAAATACTACCAAAAATTATCATGAAGGGATATTAGAATAGATCTTTGCAAAACCAATTTTATTAACCTCAAACTTGTTCATAAAATCACTACTCTTACAAAAAACTCAGGTTGGTCTCCACAAGTGACTAATTTTACAATGCAGACTATATAGGAGTGTAATTAAGTTGGTTGAGCTTGTAGAGGACATTTTTTGTAAAAGGTTGTGGAATATAGGGCTCATGGTGTTGGGTTTGTTGCATAGAGTTCAGAGTGCTAGGGAAGAGGTTTTTCAACAATTGTGAAAGATAAGCAAATAAGGTTAAATGGATTAGTGGGAAAGGTGGCCTAAACCCCAAGATAATTATGGCTTAATGAGAAAGGTCCAAATGACAGGAAAATGGGTTTTGAATAACCATGAGCATGTAAATGAGATAGTTTGTAGCTCTTGTCACCAATTCCTAGCACCCAAATTGAAAAATAGCTATCAATCCCTTTCCTGGCCTTCAAATAAGGTGAAAATTCTCATGGAGTACCTGGTGGCTCTGAATTTGATGTTGTTGTATTTGAAGTTTCACAATGGTGTCTGCAAGTATCCCAACCTCCAACTCTTCTTTGCAATCAGTTCATAGCACTGAGTTCATAGTTGTCTATTGGCAGCACTAGGTTCATAGCGTCGAGCTAAAAAATTATTTGTACACTTGGAGAAAATAGTTAGAATCCTTTATGATATAATCCCTAGACATTGGTTTAAAATATCATCTTTGAAGACCAGGAGATATTCATTTACATGATCCGTAAATGTAATGATGGAAATGAATGCATGGTGTACCTTTTGAATGCATTGTGAACTCTCCTAGTGAGTTGGCAACATACAAATCAAAAACTTATTTCACATCTAAATGGGTAAACGTGACAAAGGAGGGGTCTGGGTACAACCTGGAGGAGGTGACAAGTCAGGGCGATGTTGGATAATTTGGAAGATGTGACTCATGGGGTCTTATGTGAATTTTTATGATAGCAAGGAATAACCAAATGACTCTTAGACCAAAGCCAAAAATAACCTAAGTTTATTTACATAAAAAATTGAAAAATGACTATAGAAAATGGACATAAAACCTAAAACTTAATGTAAACCCATGACTCAAAATAAAAAAAAACTAAAAAGATTTTGGACCCTTGCAATTCTATGTAATAACAATTATTATAGATAACGATAGATCCTTTCTCTAACATCTTCAATTGGCGAATTTATGAATCAAGTAATAGGAATAGGTTTCTCTCTTTTCCTTCGTTCTCAAGAATTTTTTATTTAGATAGGATTTTTAACCTTGACTGGGCATGTAATAATGTTGTCAACATTATGTTTTGTCTTTTGGTATTTGAAAATCAATTATGTTTGCAGATGCTATAGACATTTATTTGGGAATTTTTTGGGTGATTATATTAATTTTTCTTGTAAATTGTAACATGTCTAGCCTCTTGGTTTTAAATGATTCCATACATAGTGCATAAGTATTTGGAAACTTTTATTTTGTTGGGGTACTTTACTATATTTTGTTAATTTATACGATTGGTTTCTTCGTTAGTTTAGTAATGTATAGGATATACAATAGAACTAAATGATACCTCGAGCATAGGGATCTTACTGATATAGAGAATGAATGCATCCTAATATGTAATGTTATCCCCATTTTTTGGATAACTAAGGATATCATGTCTCGAGTCCCTCATTTTGCAGATATGGAGTACCGACAGACTACATGACTAACAATATCCTTTTGCATATATGGAGACCCTTCTCACCACTAGAGGGGTCGCATATTTTGAGATGGCATCCACCACATCATATGGCTTCTGGAAGACAATGGGACTTGCTCCATGAGCTACAAATCATTGTTATGGTGAACATAATTTCAATATTTAATCCATTTGAGTATATTGTATCTTATATTCCTCTATATTTCATGATATATGCTTGGAGATTATTCCTTTTTCCCTTCTTCACCTTGGTGGTTGAAATTGTACCCTAGTAAATGGTCATCCTTAGGGATGGGTTTACTACTAGGAACTCCCTTGAAGATACATCTTACCATTCCCAACCATACTTACCACTTTCCATCACTATTTCCCCCCATTTTCTTATCTCTTGGGATTTTAGGGTGTATTAACCGAAGAAAGGGTTGTCCCTTATTCTATGAGAAGAAGGGGTTGAAGGCCTAGAGGGATTGATGTTGGGTAAAATATATTATCCTATGTATGAACCTTATAGTTGCTTCTCCCAAGGATCACCCAAGAAAGAAATGAAATGCTTATATTTGAGAAAAGGGGGACCCACAGTAAAATATGATTGAGAATGCTTAAAAGTTTAGTTGGTGGATAGGAGTTCGGATCCTAAGTCGCCCTATCATGTCCATCAATATCTAGTGGTATTACATTAACATCATCTAGTCACCAAGCCAAGGTAATGGTTCTCAGTTGCATGGCTGAGAGAAAGGGTGTCTGATCACGAGACAACCTTCTCATTTCCTCTAGGTGTTTGTGGGTGACATTGTCATTTTTTGGACCCCACGCCAGGGCAATGGTCTTCAAAATTTCCTTAAAATTATGAAAGAATGAAATAATTTCAAAATAAGGGGCTTGTAAAATGTGCATTGCGGATGAAGGTACAACAGGCCCTTTACAAAGGCACCCATGAATGAGACACTATGACCTATTGTATATCATGAGACCTATGCCCATTGAGTCTTGACCCAAACCACTTCACCCACTTTACATTTATTAGATATAGATCTATTGGAAACTCTCCTTGACCTAGGGAAATATTTACCCAATAGGACACCTCATCAACTCTCCCATATTAAATATTGACAAGTCACATAATCTTTTTGAGTAATTAATTATTTGATATAGTGATCTCTAATGTGCATGCTTAGGTGGTTGATTTATTGATTGGATTCACTTATCATGATGTTATGACTTGCAATCCTTCAAGGGCGTTCTCATTTGTCTTTGTAGGACCTAGTTGGTGGTAATTTTAGGAAGAACAAGCCTAGCTTGGGCTTCCATGGGGCTTGAAGCCCACAGGTGGATGCCAAGGGCCTTCATGCCAAATGAGAAAGATCAAACTTGGAATTCCTTAAATATTACTTGGATAACATAACCTATTCCCCACATTCCAAATATTTTTCCTTGGAGAGGCAAAACGTCACTTCTAGAGGCATGACATCACCTATGGGGATAGGGTTTGGTGATGTGGTTGGTGCATTGGCTCTTGGACATTTTGAGAAGAAATGAGCTTTGACCATGAAGGAAGAAACTTGGATACTTGACATGCGACTTTGGAAAGGATATCCACCCTCCTCCTACACAAACAACTTTCTCAAAATTCGAAAATGTCTCCTAAAGGGGTGATGTCCTTATAAAATTAGGGTTTTCTTATGTGCAAAAGTGAATTTGAGATGAATTTTTTAATATTATTTTTTTAAGGGAGAAATATTAGGGTTGGTGACCCCTAGTATTTTGTTTTACCCATAATTATTTGGACAAGTCACCTTAGTGACATTTTGTATAAATAAGAGATCATAAGATCTCATTTTAAAATAACTCTCCCTCTTGTGAGAAGAACTTGGTATGAAATTTCCGCTCGCTTTGGAAAATTGCCTCTCTTTTGCTCTTTTTTTATGGTTATCTCTTGATGCATTGTTGATGGAAGTGATTCGCTAGCCTTGGAATGCTTCTCTCTTGATATTGTGGTGAATTATCTTAGCATTTACCTTGAATTGTTATGGTCTTTAATTTCATGCTATCATTTCTTTCAAGTCAAGGTTATTGTGCTAGGAGCTTGGTGAGAAGCATAAGGCCATACACCCCCACTATATTCCTCATAATTCTATTTTACATGTTATTGGTTAAACAAAGGTTTTCTAAGAGAAGTATAAGGACATACACCCTCTTAGCTTAAACCCTAGCTAAAGAAACTTTCCTTGGGGAGTAATAGGATTTACACCCCCAAGCAGGTAGCTTCTCTATATCTTTCTTTGCATGAACCCATTAAAAGAAGTATTAAGACAACTAGTCATTTATTTATTGCATTGGAGAAAAACAATTATTGCCTTGGAAAACATGATTTACAAGTTTTAAGTCTCTCTCTTTGGGGAAGTGTTCCTTGATCATTTGGATCGCTTGCTTCATTGAGGCATCCCCTTTTAACTGCTACACATTTATGTTGTAATAGACACTAAAATACATCCATTAGGGTTGAATTAACCCTATCTAACTAACCCTAACTACCTCCTAAATGAGCCCTAGACTAGCCCTACATTTCATTCCTAACCCTCTACTAACCTATGTGCATCCTTTGAGCCATTTACAAGTGATTTGTGTTGGATAATTTTTCTTATATAGGGCTTGGTTTTCTACATCCATAAGGCTGATAACTTGACTGTAAAAACCTTAATATAAAACCACTTATAGCTTGTGTTTTAACCATCAAAATTTGCTAGACGTTTGCCAACTTGTTCTATTTGGTTTAAGGAAATTCTTTGGTGTTTTATTTACAAATTTCATTGGATTATTTTACTGATGTTGTAACATTTTTATACAGACATAAGGATGATAATATATCTGCAGTAATATTTTATTTCATATTTTCTATTTGTGCTAAAGTTGTTGCATAATCATTGGTGAGTTGAGCTAGCTTCCACTAGCTTTATCTCTTGTTTATTTATCACATACTTAGAAATTATTTTGGAGCCCTTGTTATCTTTATTGAGCTGATATATATAATTTATTTTTTCTTCAAATTAGGGACAAAAACATTAAATTTTTTTTCCAACTAACATATTACACTATATGCTTGGTTTTCCTTGTGTCTTGGGTAGGTATTCACATGACAGATCACTCAACTTTGTTGGAAACCTTTGGACCTTCCCAATACTTCATTTAAACCCGTTAATATCATGTATATTTGACCTCTAGGGAATTCATCTCCATATTTCCTCCATATTCATCTCGTTCCTGCTAGGGTCAATGGGATTCCCCAGTTGAGGTGACTACCTCACCTCTAAAGTGTTGGGGACACCTGCCCGAGGTGACAGTGGGTAGGCGACCTGTTAGTTGTCACCATTTACTAGTTGGGTAAGGATTTCCCAACCTACAACTTGTATGATAAAATTTTGGCACCATTTTCGGGGACTATTTTGAATCCTCTTCGGAACCCTAACAACGTTTTGGCAAGCTATCTGAAAGCCTTTCCCTTAGCCTACACAGTGACTCCACCCAAGGGACATTCCCTTTCCAACTCTTCAATAAATATTTACCTAAATCTTGTATGGTGACTCCATCATGCCCAAAAATAATCATATTACGAATCCCAACAAACCTTCCAAAGGTCATAAGGCCTCACCCAAAAGGCCTAGTCCTCTGATCTCACCCATATCTCATAATTTTCCATATACTTCTCCTAGCACTCCATCCTCACCTACTGCCTCCATGCCTCCACTCTTACCCATACCCACCTCACCAAGAATTACATGGAACATGTAGGCCATAGAGGCACACAAACGTTTAGACATAACTAATATCCTTGGATCCCCTCATAAACTCCCAAAGGACTTCAAAGAGTGGCTACCCATATTTTCAAGAGAAGACCTCAATTCCCCCAAAGATCACTTGTATCATTTCCCACATAGTCCATAACCTTGTGAACAACATGAGGATACACATACATGAGACTATTCACTTACAATTTCATCAGAAGGGTGAAGGATTGGTTTGATGGTATTTCCCTAGGAACAATCACAAATTTGATCCTTTTTCAATAAGTCTTCTCCAAAATATTTGGGAGAAAGAGAGAATACCAATCCTTGTATAATCAGCTCCATAGTTGAAAAAGAAAGTCAGGGGAGAATATAAAGGATTTCAATGATAGGCTTAACACCCTCGTGATATGTTTTCCTCAAGATTTAAAACCTTCCAAATCTACCATTATTAAGACCTATATATCAACCATGAGAGGTCCATATGGGTTTTTGATTGGGAGACACCCTATCACTTTGTTTGAATCTCAAGAAAGCGCATGTGAAATAGAAGAAAACTTGGATTCCTCTCCCTTGCAAGAAGAAGGGTGCCTTAAAGAGACTCTTTAGATTAATCATATTGATGAATTTGCCTTACCAAACGTTCCCTCAGACATCAGAACTTACCTACAAGAGGAATAAAAAAAAACACCTGAAAGGGTAGCTTGTCTCATGATCAATATTTTAGAAGAAGAAAGAGAGGTAAGGTTAGAGAAAAAAACTTTCCCACCAGGTAATATATTGGACATCGAAAAGAGTTAAGAAACAAAAAAATATGGAGAAAAAATCTCGCAATACTTTCGAAAAACTTTTTCAGAACCTTTCAAAGAAACAGAGGTTGAAATCGTCGAAAGTGAACACAAATTTTATTCCTGATATAGGACCAAAGTTGAAAGTATTGTGGGTCATATCAATGTAAACTATTAGGCTCTAGAGGAAGGAACAAAAAACACCTCTATTTTGGAAAAGTCCCTTTTCATTTATGAAGAAAAAAGAGAAGGATATTGGGGCATGGATTTTGACGGTGCACACTCAAGCACAAGCTTAGGCATGGGGATAGTATTAATATCACCAGGTAAAAATACTACCCTTTTCTCATATAGAATAGAGTTCAACTGCACAAAAAAGATTGAAGAGTATGAATCCCTTATCCTAGGCATCCACCTGGGCATCAACATAAACATTAAAAACCTACAAATAAAGGAGGACTCTGACCTGATTGTCTAACAATTCAATGGGAAACTCACTGCCAAAAAAAAAAGGTTGAAACAACACAGGGATTCTCTTTGGGATGCCATAAATAAGTTTGATAACTTTTCTATTGAGGCCATCCATAGGGAAGAGAATCACTTGGTATATAATCTTGTCGTTTCACCTTCAACCTTACAACGTTTCAAAGATATTTTCCTCTACAAAGTAGAAGTAAATTTCAGACCCTCTTTACCTGACAACTTGGAACATTAGAATTTTTTTTATGATGATAGTCAACTTCTTCGTTTTATCCAAAATGAGGGAGAGTTGTTTGAAGCTCAACTAAACCTGTTGTATGAGAGAGAAAATATTGAAATCATCTATGTGGATGATGGACCCCTACCCAAAGGTATTATTCCTTTAGAGAATCTTATTAATCAAAATGATATGTATAAAGGGAGACATTTGAACAAAATCAGTGACGAGATTGTTGAATTCAACATTGGAACCAATGAGTCCCCCAAATTGATTAAATTTCGTAAAGTAACAACAACTGAAAAAAGGGAAAAGTTGATTGCACTTATAAAAGAATTAAAATATATATTCACTTGGTCTTATGAAGATATAAAGGCCTATCGAGAATATGTCATACAACACACCATTCCTCTCATTCATGGTGCAAATCCCTTTAGACAAAACTCAGGCAGATGAACCCAAAGGTTTCCCCAAAAGTAAAAAAAGAGTTACAAAATATGGTTGAGGTAGGAATAATCGATCCTATCAGATATTCATCATGGGTGTCTAATCCAATTATTGTAAGGATGAAGACTGGCAAGATTAGAATATGTGTAGACTTCATAAATTTAAATCAGGCCTCACTTAAGAATAATTATCATCTACCAAACATGGAATAGATTTTGAAAAGATTCACAAGTGCAAAGATGATGTCCATGCTCGATGGATTCTCAGGATATAATCAATTTTTAGTAAATAAGGATGATCAACTAAAAATTGCTTTTACCACCCCTTAGAGAACATACAAGTATTTGAGAATGCCCTTTGGAATCACCAATGTAGGGGATACTTTTCAACATCTTATGAACTATGCTTTCAGAGATATAATCCAAAAAATTATAGAGATATATCAGGATGATCTGACCGCCATCTCTAAAAAGATGGAACAACATTCCCAACACCTAACAACTATCTTCTATATATGTAGGGAGTATGACATTTCTCTCAACCCTGAGAAATCAATTTTTGTTGTTGATAAGGGTGAGTTATTGGGATATATCATTTATAAATATGAAATCATGATAGATCCTACTAGGGGTTGAAGACATCAAGATAATCCCTCTCTCGAAGGACAATAAATCCTTGCAATCCTTCTTTGGTCAAATTAATTTTATCAGGAGATTCATTCCAAACTTCGTCGAAATTGTAAAACCCATTAATAAATTACTAAATAAGGATTCTCATTTTGAATGGGAGCATGAAGGTGATTTTTCATTTAAGCACATCAAAGAAGCAATAATTGTCACACCGATATTTGGTAGCCCAAAATTCTCCAAAGACTTCATCATTTTTTCTTTTGCTTCAAAAGACACCATCGCAGGGGTATTGTTGCAAAAGAATGATCAAGGGGACGAGCAACCAATTAACCTTATGAGAATAAATAGTACATATTTGGAATTGAAATACACCATTACAGAAAAATGACCTTACACTCTAGTCAAGTCTCTCAAAAAATTTTGAACTTATGTGGGATACAATAAGATCAGAGCCTTTGTCTCTTACCCCATTGTGAAGGACATTTTTTCACAACAAGATTGCCTTGTATCAAGAGGAAAGTGTGTGTCACAAATACAAGAATATGATTTGGAGATCAATCCAACCAAGATAATTAAAGGACAATGGATAGAACAAATGATGACAAAAACAAATCAAGAGTCCATTGAGGTAAGAGAGAAGCAACAAGTCCACATGGTCATAAGTAAGATTGAAAACAATGACTGGTATGCAAATATCATTTATTACCTGAAAAACCTCACATTCCCTAATAATTTGGTGGAACATAAGAGAAGATCTATGAGAATCAAAACTATTAAGTATTTCCTAATCGAAAATGGTCTCAGGTGGAGGAACCCAAATTGGGTAATCCTTAGATGTGTTGATAAAGAAGAAGTTGATAAGTTAATGACCGAAATCCATGCAGAATATTGTGGAGGCCATTTTGAAGCACACACCACTGCCCATAATATTTTGAGAGAAGGATACTACTAACATACTATTGTTTTTTATACACATCGATATGTTAGAGGTTGTCAACCATGTCAATTCTTTACCGACATGTAATGCCTTCCATCCCTTCCCTTTTAACAATGGGGATTGGCTTTCATTGGTGAATTCAAAGAAAACTATATTAATGGATATCAATGGATTTTTTACTACCAACGATTACTTCAACATATGGGTGGAATTTGTCCCAACAATGAAAGCAACAAAATAAGTCATGATCAAATTTCTTGAGGAAAGGATTATTACTAGATTTGGTGTCCTTGCTACGACAACCAATGGCAACGCCAAATCCTTTATCTCAATAGCACTGAATGAATTTTTCTTCAAGTATGGGATTGTTTTATCACATTCTTCAAATTATTATCCTCAAGGGAATGGGTTAGGGGAATCCAACAACAAAAACATTATGAACATTGTGAAAAAATATTGTTGGAGAAAAAAAGAATAGTTGGGATATCAAAATTAAGTATTCGCTATGGGATGACCGCACGACTACCAAGACTTCAACCGGAAATACTCATTTTGAGTTGGTGTATGGGTTGGAAGCTCTCTTACCTATAAATCTCCAAATTCCATCATTACATGTAGCCCGACAATTCACTACATATAAATAAGCACTACAAGGGCGAATCGATCAGTTCACAGAATTGGATGAAACTCAAAGAATGGTATTCGATCAAATGGCAAGGAATCAAGAAAAATTGAAATGAAATTTGGAACAGACGCCCCTCCTCTCCAAGGGCTACGTGACCTCCTGGTCTTAGGATCTTCTCAAGACTGAATTGAAACAATCTTTGATTCCTTGCTGGAACCTCTAAGAAACAATCCACGGGTCTTTATGAAACTCCGCCCACGTGAATAAGAGCTAAGCGCAGGTCTTCTTTACGTGACCACACCTTGTAACCAAACGCTTATCTGAAAAGGTGCATCGTGATTCGCATATTGGCTATATGAGTCAATTGACTCCCCATCCTTCGAACTCACAAGTCCTGAAATTCTGACAAGTTCCTAACACATGCCAGCTCCTCCCTTATCCTTCATCCATATGACAATTCTCTATGACAAGGGGCCAATTCTTTCGAGCGTGTCAGGATTTCCTGTATCGAGAACTCCTGATGTGATTCACCTTTGTTCTCCCGATCCTCCAATAATTGAAATTTCGAAATATTCGGATTAGATCAACGATCTACAATATCTCTCCAGCCAATGACTGCGATCAAATCGAGGTTTCCCATTTCACAAATTTTCATAACTCAACCCTTTGAAATTTCCACTCTACGAGTCAACAAAATTTTGATCTCTTTCCACGTGTCCCCTTTCAATGGATGGTCCCGATGATTTCAGGATTTCACATTTCGGGGTTTCATAAATTTCACTTTGCTTCTTCCAAATCCTTTGGTTTTGCAAAATTTTGATAACTCCTCGTAGCTAACCGGTGTGCTACTTCTCCGCGATCTAATGGATTGAAAGATTTTGGCTCCTCTTGAATGGATATTGACCCTCGATCTTATCCAATCTTCAAAACGATTTCCTGAAGGATTTCTTCTGCTCAATCCTCCATACATGTTCTTTCTTCGAACTCCAATTTTCTATGCTCCACCTTTGAACACTTCAACTCTTCAAAACTTAGAAGTTTTTCTAAGTGTTTCCTCTCAAGAATTAAAACCACTACGCCTCCTGAGCTTCTGGTAAATGAAACTAAGTCTCGTCCCTAGTGCACACTTTCACTCTATGTCTTCTTCAAAAGGATTTTTGATGCCCTCCTGGAATAATTTGTGCTCAACCTTCTCAACTTGCAAACTTTAACTCAAGTTTGTTTCTATACGCACTCCTTGTGTTCAATATGCACACTCTACATACAGAATTCCCCCCCCGCTATCTTTTCTGAGCTTTAAGTCGAAAAAGACTTCTTCATACACACTCCTTGTGCTCTACGTGCACTCATTGCATAATCTTATAGAAGAGAAACAATTGAACTTATTCAATTATTCATTCATTTACTATGAACATCATCCATTCACAAACACCCAACAACACATCCACATTGTAAAGAATATCAACGTTGCATATTTGCGTCAATTTTCTTTGTTCTATTCATTTCAAAGAAAATATCATTACAATGACTATCTCCTATAGACACAAACTAAAAAATTGTCTAAGGACCCAAAGCCACTTCACTCTTCTTCCTTCTATCTAAATCCTATTACCTTCTATTCAAGCGGTTACGTACTCAACTGAATTAATGCAACCTAATGACTAATACATGCAATTATCCTACACCTGTAATACATTATAGTCGTGTAAAGGATTTACAATTGTTCTGTCATTTCAAACATTGGCCCGAATTTACAAACAACTAATTAATTAACTAGAAAATCAAAAATATCTCCACACCGCTACCAAGCTTATTAAGGTCGGTTTGGCTCCTTCGATGTGCTGAGGTGTCGACTTCAATTACATGTCCACCTTTCTTTTGATGTGATTGTGATGCTGCTGCATCATACTCCTCTAGCCAAAATATTCATGGAATCCTTTCCATGAGCTCTCGCACTATTTTTCCATGCTTCAAAATATCAGGTTCAATTACCCAACTTGAATCTTCCACAGGGTGATCCTTCCACTTCACTAAATATTCAATATACATCTTTCTTCTAGTTTTCCTTCCAACTCTATGTTCTAAAATTTTCTCCATCTAAGGTTTTTCTACTATAGGCATCTGTTCTTCCCACTTAATCTCTTCTTGATCATCCAATTCTCCTGCATCATCTCTTTTATAAAGATACAACTCCACAACATTGAATATTGGTGATATCCCAACATTGTTTGAAAACTCAATCTCATAAGCATTTGATGCAAATTTTCTAAGGATCTTGCATGGTCCTATCTTTTTCATCTTCAAATTATTATATGTTCCTCCTGGAAACCTCTCCTTCCTCAAATGAGTTAAAACTTCATCTTCCACTTCGAATTGAACTTCCCTTCTTTTCTGATCAACTCCATCCTTATACTTTTGATTACTATCCTATATCTGTCTCTTAACTTGATCATGAAGTCTTTTCATTTATGTAGAAAAATATTCTACTCTAGCGCTCCTGAATTCATCTTGTTTCAATTCTCTCAATTATGCAAACCCTCTCAGTTGTCTTCCATATACTATATTGAATGGAATTTTCCCAATTCTCCTATTAACTGAATTGTTAAATGGAAATTCTTCCTATGCTAGAATCTGATCCCACTAACGACCTTGTTCAGTGACTAAAATCCTTAACAAATTTCCTAGAATCTTGTTCACCACTTCAATTTGTCCATCTATATGAGGGTGATATGATGAAATAAAATATAATTTAGTTCCCAGCCTCTTCCATAGAGTCCTCCAAACGTGTCCCACAAACTTAGTATCACTGTCTAAAACTATGCTTCTAGGCAATACATGTAATCTCATAACTTATCTGAAAAACAAATTGGCTATGTGTGTAGCATCATTTGTTTTATAACATGGTATAAAATGTACCATATTGGAAAATATATCTACCACAACAAATATGGAATCACTTCCCTTCTGGGTTCTAGGTAATCCCAATACAAAATCCATACTAATTGCACCCCAAGGCCTTTCTGGAATAGGCAATGGCTGATACAAACCGATGTTTTTTGTATTCCCTTTTGCATGTTGAAAAATATTACAACGGTCTACGAATTTATTCACATATTCCCTCATACCTAGCCAATAATACAGACTACTCAGTTGTGCAAATGTTTTATCATGCCCAAAATGACCGGCTAAACCTCCACTATGTTTTTCCTTCAACAAATTATCTCTCATTGAACATCTTGGTATGCACAATTTACTTCCTTTAAACAACAATCCATATTGGATTAAATATTCTTACCATGAGTTATTATCCCACAACAAAGGATTTTCATATGCTTTATAAGCCTCCTTAAAATCTGGATCTTCCTGATATATTTCCTTAAGGTGCTCAAACCCTAAGGTCTTCACTTGAAATTATTGTACAACCAAACTTCTCCTGCTCAAATCATTTGCAACCTTGTTAGCACTTCCAGAAATATGTTTAATGACAAAAGTAAAATTATGCATAAATTCTACCCACTTAGCATGTCTCTGATTGAACTTCTCTTGCCTAGTAATAAATTGCAAAGCTTGATTATCACTATACAAGACAAACTCTTTTGGAATTAAATAATGCCTCCATTTTTTCAAAGCTTGAATCATTGCATAAAATTCCTTGTCATATGTAGAATATTTCTCCTTAGCATCATTCAACTTTTCACTAAAATAAGCAACCGTCCTATTATCTTGACTCAAAACTGCTCCAATGGATATTCCACTTGCATCACATCTTACCTGAAATGTCTTTCCAAAATCTGGTAAAACTAGAACTGGTTGTTATGTTATCTTTTTTTTCAACACTCCAAATCTTTTCTCAGCCTCCTTTGTCAAATTAAAATATTTATGTTTCTTCTTCACAGTGTCCATCATTGGTGCACATATACCGCTAAAATTTATGATAAACTTTCTATAAAAAATTTCTAAACCATGGAAACTTCTCACCTCAAATATGATCCTGGCTGATGGCCATTCTTTGATTGCTTTCATCTTTTCTATATCCATCTTCAATTCATTTGAAGAGATCACAAAAGCCAAATATATGAGTTTTGTCTTCATAAAGGAACTTTTCTTCAAGTTTATTAACAACGTTTCTTGCTACAATCTCCTCATCACTAATGTCAAGTGCTTTAAATGTTCTTCCTTTGTTTTGCTAAAAAATAATATATCATCAAGATATACAATGACAAATTTATCTATTAATTTCTTCAGTACTTCATTCATCAACCTCATAAATTTTCTTGGAACATTTTTCAATCCAAATGGCATGACTATCCATTCAAACAAACCTTTATTTTTCTTGAATGTTGTTTTCCATTCATCTCCCTCTCTCATTCTTATTTGATGATATCCACTGTTCATGTATATTTTTGAAAAATAGCTTGCTCCACTCAAGAAATCCATCAAGTCATTCATTCTGGTTAAGAAAATCTATACATGATGGTGATCTTGTTGATAGCTCTAGAATCTGTACACATTCTCCATCTCCCATCTTTCTTTGGACCCAATATAGTTGTCACTGCACATGGGCTTAAACTTTCCCTTTCTTTTTAACTTATTCATTCTCTCAAGGTGTCAACCTATACACTACTTTATTTGGTAAACTAGCTCATGTAATAAAATCAA
The DNA here is from genome assembly GCA_009831015.1 of Picea engelmannii. Taxonomy (NCBI): domain Eukaryota; kingdom Viridiplantae; phylum Streptophyta; class Pinopsida; order Pinales; family Pinaceae; genus Picea; species Picea engelmannii. The sequence goes on from ML785347.1 coordinate 91,189, forward strand.
TATGGTCACTAATACTCCTAATAGGTGGTAATGAATGAGGCAACACATCCACTACTATGTCAGCAAAGTTCTCCAACAATTCTTGGATTTATTCAGGTAAATCATCCAGAGAAGTATTGTTAAGGATAACTCTTAGCTTCCTTACTACAAAAAATTTCACTTCTTGATCTTTCTTGATCTCCTTCAAGAGTTCCTTCCAACTCATGAGAAGTATTATTGTGTTGGCTTCTTCCTTTTCTTTCTTCTCCTCTATTGGTAGTAACATGTAGGTTCTACCATTCTTTTACAGAGTATAAGTATTTTTTCTCCCATCATGAATAACACTCCTATCAAACTGCCATGGTCTCCCCAAAAAAATGTGACAAACATCCATGGGAATCACATCACACAGAATCTCATCTTTATAGCCTCCTATTTTAAATTCAACTTTGCATTGTTGACTTACCATTACTTGATGTCCCTTCTGTAACCACGATACTTTATATGGATTTGGGTGTGTGGTTGTCTCCAGATCCAACTTCTCCACCATCTATGTTGATACTAAATTATAAGTACTTCCACTGTCTATAATCATCTTGAAAACTTTGTCCTTTGTCTTACAAGCAATCCTGAACAACCTCGTTCACTGAACTAGGTCTTCTATTTCTTTCTCTGGCTTTAGAAGAACTTTCCTCATCATAAGATTTTGTCCTCCTTTTGCTGCCTTTGCTTCCACATTCTTCTAGGCATCATAAATGTGTGCTTCTCATCCTACTTCTCTCTTCCTCTCGGGACATTCCCAAGACATATTTTCTATATTTCCACAGGCATAACATTTAACTCCACCTCCTCTACTCTTCATCTTCCTCGAGGAAAATAATTTCTCACACAAAACAATATTCTTTGGGAACTTCCTCCTCTTTCAAAACAACCATATGATTTCTCACTCTCATCCTTATATTTCGGTGCCCTATCATAGACAAGTCCCTTACCTCTGTTTAAGCCTTTGCTTCTATTTCATTGACTCTAGTTTCTGGCCAAATTTACCTCTTCCTTCAGTGCAATATGATAATCATCTTCAACTGTCCTCACAGTCATCATGATGATTTCATCCTGAATTTCATACCTCAAACCATTTATATACCTGGAAAATTTTTCATCATCCTTATCTCTTTGTCCAGTCCTAATATTCAGCCTATAAAATTCTTCTATATACTCTTCCAGTATAATCCCTCTCTGTATCAGGTTCTATAATTTTCTGAACAACTCTATCTGATAATCCCCAAGTATGAATTTAGCCTTCAATTTGGCTACCATCATGTCCCAATTCTTTATCTTTTTTTTTGCCTTTGCTCCTTCTTTTTGCCTGCAGTTCATCCCACCACAGTGTTGCATGTCCCTTTAATCTGGTGACAACATGTCTCACCTTCCTTCCTTCATCAACATATTCATAGTCGAAATACTTGTCCATGGACCTTATCTAGTCCAACATTTACTCGGCATCTAAGTTACCTTCTTACATTGGGACATCCATATTTTGGCTATCTCCCAACTTCATAACCGCCTTCATGAAGCGTTCGTCGGCCGCATCTTCCCCTATAATTTCTTCAACTTATATTTTTTCATTATCTGCATCACTAATGTCTCCAGTGACATGTGTTCTCCTTTACATTGCTTCTATCACTTCCAACCTTGCGTGAATTTCTCTCACTTCTCTTCCTACAACGCAGTTTGTTATAGGTGTTCTTGTGCGTACCATCGATGACATCACCTCAACTATTCCTAACACATTGAGTTCAACTTAAAATCCTTTTTCAAGATATGATACCACTTGGTGTAGACCCCCCTCCTCTCCAAGGGTTGCATGACCTCCCGATCTTAGGATCTTCTCAAGACTAAACTGAAATAGTCTTTGATTCCCTGTTGTAACCTCTAAGAAACAATCCATAGGTCTTTATGAAACTCCTCCCGTGTGAACAAGCAATCAACACAGGTCTTCTTCACATGACCACACCTTGTGACCGCACGCTTATCCGAAAATCTAAGTCACGATTCACGTATCAACTATATGAGTCAATTGAAATCCCAAGTCCTGAAATTCTAACAAGGGCCTAACACATGCCATCTCCTCCCTTATCCTTCATTCGTATGATGCTTCTCTATGACATCAGGCCAATTCTTCTGAGCACATCGGGATTTTGCGTATCAAGAACTCCCGATGCGATTCACCTCCATTCTCTCGATCCTTTGATAACCAAAATTGTGAAATATTCGGATCAGGTCAATGGTCCACAATAGCTCTCCAGCCAATGACTGTGATCAAATCACAGTTTCGTATTTCATGAATTTTCACAACTTCACCCTTTGACCTTTCCACTCTGCAAGTCATTGACATGTTGGTCTCTTTCCACATGTCCCATTTCAATGGATGATCCCGATGATTTCGGGATTTCACGTTTCAGGGTTTCATGAATTTCACTCTGCTTATTCCAAATCCTTTGGTTTTGTGAAATTTCGATAACTCCTCGTAGCTAACCGGTGCGCTACTTCTCTGAGATGTAACGGCTTGAAATATTTCAGCTCTTCCTAAATGGATCTTGACCCTTGATCTGATCCAATATTCAAAATTATTTCCTAAAGGATTTATTTCGCTCAATCCTCCATACTTGTTCTTTCTTCAAACTCCAATTTTTTGCGTTCCACCTTTGAACACTTCAAATCTTAAAAAATAAGAATTTTTTATAAGTGTTTCCTCTTGAGACTTAAAATGACTACTCCTCCTGAGCTTCTGGTAAATGAAACTAAATCTCTTCCCTAGCGTACACTTGCACTCTACATCTTCTTCAAAAGGATTTCTGATGCATCCTGCTATACTCTACGCTCAACCTCCTTATCTTGCAAACTTTAACTCAAGTTTTTTTCTATACGCACTCCTTGCATTCAATATGCACACTCTTCATATGAAATTCCCCACCCGCTATCTCTTCTTAGCTTTAATTTGAAAAACAATTCTTCGTATGCACTCCTTGCGCTCTACATGCACTCCTTTCATAAGATTACAGAAGAGAAACAATTGAACTTATTCAATTACTCATTCAGTCACTATGAACATCATTCATTCACAAACACCCAACAACACAATCACACTATAAACAATATCAACACTATATATTTGGGTCAATTTTTTTTGTTCTATTCATTTAAAAGAAAATATCATTACAATGACTATCTCCTACGGACACAAACTAGAAACTTGTCTAAGGACCCAGAGCTACTTCGCTCTTCTTCCTTCTATCTAAATACTATTATTTTCTATTCAAGAGGTTACCTACTCAGGTGAATTAATGCAACATAATGAATAATATGGGAAATTATCCTACACCTGTAATACATTACACTCATGTAAAGGATTTACAATTGTTTCGTCATTTCAAATGGTGGCCCGACTTTACAGACAACTAATTAATCAACGATAAAATAAAAAATATCTCCACACTGCTACCAAGATGATTAAGTTCAGTTTGGCTCCTTCGATGTGTTGAGGTGTCGACTTCAATTCCATGTTCGCCTTTCTTTTGATGTGATTGTGATTCTCCTGCATCAAAATTTTGACCGGCAGGTGAGAGAAAGAGACTTCAAGGAAGGTTATCAAGTATTACTGTGGGACAAAACAATAGAGAAACTGGGGATGCATCCAAATTTCGACAGTCTTTGGTTAGGCCCCTACAAAATAGAGGAAATATCTAGGTTGGAATATTTCTACTTCTCCACGATGGAAGGGAGGAGGATGCCACTACCAATAAATGTATCTCTCCTCAAACATTATTTCCAAGGTGGAACATGACTTCTTTAAGGCCCATGCCCCAGATAAGTAGGTAAGTCATATTGCTTTCCCCTGCATTTGCATCTTCATTTCTCATACTAGTTTAGATGCATTTCATTTTCATTTTTCTCTACTTGCATATTTATTTCATGCTTATATTATAATTTTTTTTTAAATGTCAAGATTTTTCTTTTCTATATTAGTTTTCATTTTTGGATTTATATATATATATATATATATGGATGAAGGGTTATATCATGACTCTAGATTCTCTGATCCATTTGTATGATTTATTGGCAGGCACAGGTCTACCAGGAGATGTTGCAACTCTCATGCACTCTACGAGGAGCACATGTCCCCAAGTAGGAGCCATATGTTATCCCCATTTTTTGGATAACTAAGGAGATCATGTATTGAGTCTCTCAGGTTTCATATATGGAGTGTTGAGACACTACATGACCAACAATATCCTTTTGCACATATGGAGACCCTTCTCACCACAACAAAGGTCACAAATTTTCAGATGACATCCAACACATCAGTTGTATTCTGGAAGGTAGTGAGACTTGCTCTATGAGGTACACATTTGTATTATGGTGAGAATCATTTCAATGTTTAATCCATTTGAGTATGTTTTATCTTAGATTCTTCTAGATTTCATGGTATATGCTTGGACATTAAGATTTTTTCCATGCTTCATCTTGGTGGTTGACATTGTGCCCTAGTAAATGGTCTTCCTTGAGGATGGGTTTGCTACTAGGAAATCCCTTGAAGATACATCGTAACATTCCTGACCATAATTACCACTTTCCATCACTATTTCCCCCCATTTTCTTATCTCTTGGGATTTTAGGGTGTGTTGACCCAAGAAGGATTTTTCACTCATTCTATGGGAAGAAGGGTTTGAAGTCCCAAAGGGATTGATTTTGGGTAAAATATAAAATCCTATGTATGAACCTTCTAGATTCTTCACCCAGGGATCAACCAAGAAAGAAATGAAATGCTTATCTTTGAGAAAAGGGGGATCCACAATAAAATATGATTAAGAATGCTTAAAAGGTTAGTTGGAGGATAGGAGGTCTCATCACGAGATGAAATATTATGTACATGAATATATATGTGTATGAAAATACCATCATCTAGTCATCAATCCAAGTTAATGTCTCTCAGTTGTATGGGTGAGAGAAAGTGGGCCTCATCACGAGCTATCCTTCTCATTTCCACTAGGTGTTTGTGGGTGAAATTGTCATTTTTTGGACACCATGCTAGGGAAGTGGCCTTCAACCTTTCCCTAAAATTATGAAAGACTGAAAGAATGTAAAAATAATGGGCTTGGAAAAAGTGTTTGAGGATGAAGGTACCACACACCCTCATCCTTATATCCCATGAGCCCTATTCCCATTGAGGATTGACCCTAACCACTTCAGAAAATTTACATGGATTAGATAGATATCTCTTGGAAACTCTCCTTTACCTAGGTCAATATCTACGCAATAGTTCACCTTGTCAAGACTCCCATATTCAATCTTGACAATTCACATAATGTTTTTGAGCAATTAATTTTTTCATATAGTGATCTTTGATGCACATGATTAGGTGGATAACTTATTGATTGGATTCGATAATCATGATGTTATGACTTAATATCCTTGGAGTGCATTCTCATTTTTCTTATCAATACCTATTTGGTGGAAAATTTTGGAAGCATGGGCCTAGCTTGGGCTTCCATGGGGCTTGAAGCCTACTAGTGGATGCCAAGGGCCTGCATTCCATATGAGAAAGATCAAACTTTGAAGTCCTTAAAGATGACTAGGATGACATAACCTATCCCCCACATGCCAAAAATATTTCCTAGGAGAAGAAAAAGGTCACTACTAGAGGCATGGTGTCACCTAAGGGGGTTAGGGTTTGGTGGTGTGATTGATGCATTGGAACTTGGACGTTTTGAGGATAAATTGGATTTTCCCATGAAGAAATAAACTTGGATACTTGACATGTGGCTTTGGAAATTCTAGCCACCCTCCTCCTACACCAACGACTCACTCCAAATGCCAAAACATCCCCTAAAGAGGTGCCGTCCTTTTAAAATTAGGGTTTTCTTATGTGAAAAAGTGAATTCTAGATGAATTGTTTAATATTATTTTGTTAATGGGGAAATATTGGGGTTTTTGACCCCTAGTATTTTTTTTTATGCCTAATTATGTGGACAAGTCACGTTAGTAACATTTTGTATAAATAAGAGATCATAGGATCATAATTTAAAATAACTCTCCCTCTTGTGAGAAGTACTTAGTCTGAAATTTTTAGTCCCTTTGACAAATTGGCTCTCTTGTTGTCTTGTTTATGGTTATATTTTGATGTATGGTTGATGGAAATGGCTCTCTAACCTTGGAAGGATTCTCTCTTTGTATTGAGGTGGATTATCCTAACATTTTCTTTGAATTGGTATGGTCTTTATTTTCATGCTATCATTTTTTTCAAGTTAAGGTTATTGTGGTAGGATATAGGTGATGATTTTTGTAGGTCCTAACAGGATGGCATCTAGGTATGTATTTTCCCTCAAGAAGGATCTAAGTTTCTTCTTTCACACACTTGTTTTCTATTGTTTTTTATCAAAAAACATGAGGAACTTCACTGTTGTTTTGTTACAGTCACATAGGATTTTTAGTTGCTCTAGTATGTAGTTTTAGTCACCAACATGTTAGCACATGCATACCATAAAATATGTAACATGCCTCTAAATGTTTACTTCTGAAATAAATATGCTCTAATGACGCAGCCGCGCTCGCAAGCATGCCCGCTCACAGGATCTTCTCCTTCTCACGACCCGAAGAAATCTAATTGGTTCTTCTATTTCCCAATCAGGAAATATGTACCCATAGTAATCCTCATGGGATCCCCCTCCTCTCCAAATCGGGAGATCGGACTTCACGACTTCGTGAATCCAAGGGTCGAGCGTTCGGTTCTCAAATCCCCGAAACTCGATACAAGTCAACACTGACCCTTTCCTTCTTCTATCGGAACTTTCTCTATCGTGATTTCGGCACTCGCGATGTCGAGCAACTCGGTTCTCCGAATCCCGAGTGTCGATACGCCGAAACTCCGACACACGCGCGAGTTTGACCTTTCAATGCCCTTCACTCCATCGGCATTTCGGAGTTCGCAATATCGCGAGTCCTGATGCGGCGGTTTCGACACTTCTCACTGCGAAACCGCGATAAGGCGTGCCACCTGTCCACGTCACCAACTCCTGTGGCCCCACACTATTTGCATAGCCGTCGAGATACCGCGTATCGCGATTTTGCGATTCCTGTTGCAATGCTACAGAGTTTCAACCTGTGAAACCTGATATGCGAATTCGCGTGTAAATCCAACGGTCCTCGTGACTTGGATCTACGACTTTGCCCCTCCTGATCTTTGAACCTATCGAGAATACGTCACTGTATCTCCCTGCACCTCTGTGAGATCTAACGGCTCGTGGGATGTCGTGAATCCTCCTCAGAGAATTCAGACCATCCGTCTGTGTTTGGCGATTTTCTGCGAATGACCAAGTATTCCTACGCGGAACTTGTCCGCCTGCGTGCAAACTTACAACACCTATTTAAACACTTCATGGAACAACTCCCTGTTCTTCTCTTGGTGATTTCTCAAAGGTCCTATACCTCCTGATCTTTTCCCATGGCTTCAAGTTCTCAGAAAGAAACCTCTTGCTCACACTCCTTGAGGCAACCTTCAAACACGTCTAAGTGTTGAAGTCCCTCGACTCGGTGCACACCTGTAGGAGAAGTCTCTCAACACTTCACTTAGGTTCACAACCCTAAGACTTTTCTTGGCCTACGCACTCCTTGCACGGCTCCTGTGCCTGTCTGCACTTTTGAGAGAATGAGAACGAAAGTTAAACTAAATGAGACCTTTGTCAACACACTCCTTGCAGACACTTCAACTGCACTCCTTGCAGGAACTCTAGCTCAGATAGAGAAACAATTGAAACTCATTCCTTCTTCCCTTCAGAATTCAAACTCAAACATGAAATCATATACACAACATATAAAAGAAAATGTATATCTAGAAGAAAAAATTCATGAGCATATCATTCAGCATCAATACACAAAGATCAAACACAAAACCATGAATTTGAATCAATCTCTTCTATTAATTCAAGTATTTGTACATGGGTGTTCTTACACAGCTCTTTGCTCACTCTTTCTCAAATGCTTCATCAATCTAATGATACAATACACAATGAGGGTGTCTATATCTTGTTTCCCTCTTGCGCTCTCAAACAGTCTAATCTAGAATTAAATTCTATCTACCTGCATTAACTATCTTAAATGCCTTCTACCTACTAAGGACGAGAGCTAAAGGCTCAAGGTTCAATTAAAATATACAAGTGTGCTTCATTAAATTTCCACATTAATGTTTGTGCAACAATTTCTAAGGTGATTTTCAAAATTTGTGCCGGCGCTTGTCCAACTGTCCTCTGCTTTCGCACTGGCTCGCTTGATGTGTTGGCGATGCTCCTGCATCATACTCCCTCGCTTGAAAATTTTCATGGGCTCCTGTCCATGAGATCCTGCATGGTCTTTCCATGCTTCTGTATCTCTTATTCGCTCTCCCAAATGGCATCTTCAACTGGATGGTTCTTCCATTTGACCAGATACTCAAAGTATTGTTTTCGCCTGGTCCTCTTGCTCACTCTCTTATCCAGTATGCGCTCCATTTGTGGCTTCTCTGCAACCGGCATCTGCTTCGTCCACTGAATCACTGGTTGTTCATCTCTAGTCTCTGCTTCTCCAGCTCTATATGGGTATAAATATGAGATATTGAATATCGGAGAAATTCCGATCCCATCGGGTAATTCAATCTCATAAGCATTCGTCCCAAATTTCCTCAGGACCCTACATGGACCGATTTTCTTCATCTTCAATTTATTATATGTTCCTCTCGGGAACCTTTATTTCCTCAAATGTTCCAGAACCAAGTCACCAACTTCAAACTGAAGTTGTCTCTTGTGCTGATCTGCTCTGCGCTTATACTCCTGACTTCAATTCTGCAGTCGCTCCTTCACCTTACTGTGAATTTCTTTCATTGCCTCTACGAAATCTTTTTCACTAGTGCTCCTAGTCGCAATCTATTCTGAATCCCTCAGTTCAGAAATTCCTCTCAGTTGTATGCCATAAACAACCTGAAATGGACTTCTCCCTGTGCTCCTGTTGACTGAGTCGTTATACGCAAACTCTGCCTGCGGAAATATCTGGTCCCACTGGGTATGGTGCTCTGTCACCAAGCTTCTCAGCAAGTCTCCCAGACTTATGTTCACCACTTCTGTCTGCCCATATGTCTGAGGATGATAAGCTGAACTAAATGCCAAGTTAGTTCCCATCTTCTTCCATAAGGTCCTCCAAAAATGCCCTATGAATTTTGTATCCCGATATGAAACTATACTCCTTGGAAACCCATGAAGTCGAATGACCTCTTTGAAAAATATATTGGCAATGTGAGTTGCATCACTAGTCTTCTGACATGGAATGAAGTGTGCCATTTTGGAAAATCTATCCACTACCACAAAGATTGAATGAACACCTCTTTTTTTTTCTCGGCAACCCCAATACAAAATCCATGCTAATCGCATCCCACGACCTCTGTGGTATGGGTAATGGTTGATAGAACCCAGCATTCTGCTTCCTTCCCTTTGAATGCTGGAAAATTATGCACCTTTCTACAAATATCTTGACATCAGTTCGCATTCCCAGCCAAAAATATGACTCGTTCAATTTTGCGAACGTTTTTTCATGACCGAAATGTCTGGCCAATCCTCCACTGTGTTTCTCCTTCAACAAATTCTCCCTCATGGAGCATTTCGGAATACACAGTTGATTAATTCTAAACAATAATCCCTCTTGGATCATATAGTCTGTCCAAGGGCTTATATCTCTGAGAACTGGATTCTCAGCTGCTTCATACGCCTCTTTAAAATCTGGATCATCTACGTACATGTCCCTGAGATCATCAAAACCCAGCGTTTTGACTCTAAACTCCTGCAACAGAAAACACTTCCTCCTCAAAACATCAACAACTTTGTTAGCAGTACCAGAAATATGTTTAATCACAAAAGTGAAATTCTGCATATACTCAACCCATTTGGCATGTTTCTGATTCAACTTCTCCTATTGAGTCACAAACTGCAATGCATGATTATCACTGTACAATACAAATTCTTTCAGGATAAAGTAATGCCTCCATTTCTTCAATGCCTGTATGATAGCATAGAACTCCTTATCATAAGTGGAGTACTTCAATTTCAGCTCATTCAGCTTCTCGCTGAAGTATGCTATCGGTCTGTCTTCTTGACTTAAGACTGCCCCAACTGTAAATCTGCTTGCATCGCATTTCACCTTAAATGTTTCTAGGAAATCCGGCAACACCAAAACCGGTTGTTCCGTAATCTTCCTCTTCAACAGGTTGAAACTTTTTTCAGCCTCTGTTGTCCAGTGAAAATATTTATGTCTTTTCTTCACTGTATCCATCATTGCTGTGCTAATTCCACTGAAATTCTTGATTAACTTTTGGTAGAAACTAGCCAATCCGTGAAAAATTCTCACCTCGAAAATATTCTTCGGTGATGGCCAATTCTTGATCACTTCCACCTTATCTGGATCCATAATCAACTCATTTGTAGAAACAACAAATCCCAAGTAAATGATCTCTATCTTCATGAATGAGGACTTCTCCATATTTATCAACAACTTCTCCTGCTGAAGTTTCTGCATCACTGTAGCTAAATGCTTTAGATGCTCTGCCACTGATTTACTGTAAACCAGTATGTCATCCAAATACACAATGAAATTTTTTCCGATGAACTCCCTCAAGACTTCATTCATCAACCTCATGAAGGTACTTGGCACATTTGTTAAGCCAAATGGAATAACAAGCCATTCATACAACCCCTCGTTGGTTTTGAATGCAGTCTTCCATTCGTCACCTTCTCTCATGCGAATCTGGTGATATCCGCTTTTCAAATCAATCTTTGAAAAATAATTTTCTCCACTCAAGCAATCCATCAGATCATCCATCCTCGATAATTTAAATATGTGCCTGATGGTTATCTCGTTAATTTCTCTTGAATCAGTACACATTCTCCAACCTTCATCTTTCTTTGGACTGAGTACTATTGGAACAACACATGGACTCAAGCTCTCCCTGACCAACCCTTTGTCCAACAAATCCTGGACTTACCTCTTAACCTCTTCATTCTCTTGTGGCATCAATCTGTATACGGATTTGTTCGGCAAACTGCTCCTAGTATGAGATCAATATGATGACTCACACTCCTAATCGGTGGCAACGAATGAGGTAATTCATCCACTACTATATCAGCGAACTCTTCCAACAGTTCCTGAACTTCATATGGTAAATCATCCACTCTTGTGCTAGTTAGAACAATCCTCGGTTTCCTGAACACAATGAACTATGGATCCTCCTTCTTCTTGACCTCTGTCAAAAGTTCCTTCCCACTCATGAGAAGTACAATGTTGCTTACTTCCAGTTTCACCTCTTTATCCTTTATCGGAAGAAACATGTGTGTCCTCCCATTCTTCTCCAGGGTGTATGTGTTCATTCGCCCATTATGAATCACATTCTTGTCATATTTGCATGGTCTACCCAGCAATAGATGACAAACATCCATAGGAATGACATCACACAATATCTTATCATTATATCCACCTATCTTGAATTCAACCAAGCATTGTTTAGTGACAATTACCTGGTGTCCTTTTTGTAGCCACGAAACTCTGTATGGACTCAGATGAGTAGTTGTCTCCAGCTCCAGCTTCTCTACCATCTTTGTAGATACGAGATTATTTGTGCTACCACCATCTACAATGACCTTTCACACCCTGTCCTCGGTCTTGCAAGAAGTCCTGAAAAGTCTGGTCCTTTGGATTTAACTCTCCACCTCCTTCTCGAGTGTCAAAAGGACTTTTCACATCATGAGCGATCTTTCGCCTTCAGCGTCTTCTTCCTCAACATCATGCCTCTGTGCCTCAGTGATGTGAGCTTCTCCAATGTCCTTCTTTTTATCTGGACACTCGTAAGACTTGTGCCCATTCTTTCCGCATGTGAAGCATGTGATTACTCCACCTCTTCCTCTTCCTCTACCTCTAGTACGAGGAAAAGTGTTGTTGTCAGCATAATATCCTCTCTGCTCATTATGTTGCCCTCTCTGTTCAATATATGGCCCTCTCTGTGAGGTTCCACCTCTCTTGGTTCATGTCTGAGGTTTCTTCCATTCCTCCTTGGGCTTCTAATATTTGTTCTGGGCAACTGATTTTCCTCTGGGATGACTTCTGCCTCGGTCCCTCTGACTCTGCTTTCGACTCAGCTTCTCTTCTTCTTTAAGAGCCATTTGATAAGAATCTTACACCGTTCAGATGGTAACCATTCTCATCTCATCCTGGATATCATATCTCAGGCCATTCATATACCTGTAAACTTTTTCATCATCACTCTCCCGATGACCTGCCCTGATGTTCAGTTTATAGAATTCCTTGGTGTATTCTTTCACTGTCATCATCTTCTGTCTCAGGTTCTGCATCCTCCTGAATAGAGTAATTTGATAATCCATGGGGATGAATTTCTCCTTCATCTTCGCGATCATTCTGTCCCAGCTCTTAATCTTCTGCTTGCCCTTACAGCGTCTGTCAGCTTGTAGTTCATCCCACCACAATGTTGCATGTCCTTTCAGTCTTTTGACAACATGCTTGACTTTCTTGTCTTCCTCGACATCTTCATAGTCAAAGTATGTGTCTAGAGCTTTAATCCAGTCTAGAAGCTCCTCTACATCCAAGTTTCCTTCGTAAACTGGAATGTCCATCTTCGCTCCTGCACCCATCCTTGCAATAGCTCTGATCAAACGTTCGTTTGATGCATATTCAACTACAACTTCCTCCTCACGTTCAACCTCAACTTCTCTTTCAGAATCAATCAGATCCCCTGCACTGGCTGTACATCTTTGCGTTGTCTCCATATCTTTGAGTCTAGCTCGGAGATCACGCATTTGTCTCTCCATAACTGGATATGTTATCTGCCTGCCTCTTCTTCTCGCCATTTCCCTATCCTCTGGATCGGGTGATTTTCTATCTCTCCTTGGTGGCATGGTGAATTCTCTTTCTCTGCTACAGAAAGAAAAGAACCTTTCTGTGCTCTGATACAAAACTGACGCAACCGCGCTCACAAGCATGCCCGCTCACAGGATCTTCTCCTTCTCATGGCCCAAAGAACTCTAACTGGTTCTTCTATTTCCCAATCAGGAAATATATACCCATAGTAATCCTCATGGGACCCCCCTCCTCTACAAATCGGGAGATTGGAATTTGCGACTTCACGAATCCAAAGGTCGAGCGTTCGGTTCTTGAATCCCCGAAACCTGATACAAGTCAACGCTGACCCTTTCCTTCTTCTATCGAAACTTTCTCTATCGTGATTTTGGCACTCACGATGTCGAGCAGCTTGGTTCTCTGACTCCCGATTCCCGATACGCTGAAACTCTGACACATGCGCGAGTTTTACCTTTCAACGCCCTTCACTCCATCGGCATTTTGGAGTTTGCAATATCGTGAATCTTGATGCGGTGGTTTCGACACTTCTCGCTGCAAAACCCCGATAAGGCATGACACCTGTCCACGTCACCAACTCCTGTGGCCCCACACTATTTTCCTAGCCGTCGGGATATCGCGTATCGCGATTTCGCGATTCTCGTTGCAATACTACGGAGTTTCAACCTGCGAAACCCTGGTATGCGAATTCGCGTGTAAATCCAACGGTCCTCGTGACTTGGATCTACGGCTCTGCCCCTCTTGAGCTTCAAACCTCTCAAGAATACTTCGTTGTATCTCCCTGCACCTCTGTGAGATCTAACGGCCTGCGAGATGTCGCGAATCCTCCTCGAAGAATTTGGACCGTTCGTCCGTCTTTGGCGATTTTCTGTGAATGACCAAGTATTCCTCCGTGGAACTTGTCCACCTGCGCGCAAACTTACAACACCTGTTTAAACACTTCACGACACAACTCCCTGAGCTTCTCTTAGCGATTTCTTGAAGGTCCTATACCTCTTGAGATTTTCCCATGGCTTCAAGTTCTCAGAAAGAAACCTCTTGCTCGCACTCCCTGCGGAAACCTTCAAACACGTCTAAGTGTTGAAGTCCCTTGACTCTACGCACACCTGCAGCAGCAGTCTCTCGACACTTCACTTAGGTTCGTAGCCCTGAGACTTTTCTTGGCCTGCGCACTCCTTGCACGGCTCCTGTGCCTGTCTACACTTTTGAGAGAATGAGAACGAAAGTTAAACTACCTGAGCCCTTTGTCAACGCACTCCTTGTGGACACTTCGACTGCACTCCTTGCAGGAACTCTAGCTTAGATAGAGAAACAATTGAAACTCATTCCTTCTTCCCTTCATAATTCAAACTCAAACATGAAATCATATACACAACATATAAAAGAAAATGTGTATCTGGAAGAAAACATTCATGAGCATATCATTCAACATTAATACACAGAGATCAAACACAAAACCATGAATTTGAATCAACCTCTTCTATTAATTCAAGTATCTGTACATGGATGTTCTTACACATCTCTCTGCTCACTCTTTCTCAATTGATTCATCAATCTAATGATACAATACACAATGAGGGTGTCTATATCCCATTTCCCTCTTGCGCTCTCAAACAGTCTAATCTAGAATTAAATTCTATCTACCTGCATTAACTATCTTAAATGCCTTCTACCTACTAAGGACGAGAGCTAAATTCTCAAGGTCCGATTACAATAAACAAGTGCGCTTCATTAAATTTCCACATTAATGTTCGCGCAACAACTTCTAAGGTGATTTTCAAAATTTGTGCTGGCGCTTGTCTAGCTGTCCTCCGCTTTCGCATTGGCTCGCTTGATGTGTTGGCGATGCTCCTGCATCATCTAAAATCTAGCATACATGAAAATGAGCACATGTATTTTTTTGTCAACATGACCCTGGATAACACCCCCCGGGGGAAACCACTTTGGAATATAAGTCTATATATGTGGAGAATAGAAGGTGGAATATAACAAGTACATGAAAAAAATGAACCTGATACAAGAGTAGGTTGGCTCAATTTTCAACACAAGTCCAATAATGAGAGATGTTCCCTATCATGGTGCTCCCTCCTCACTTGTTGTCTAATCCAGTGAAATGAAGCTCCCTTTCTCCCTGAAGATATGGTGAAGAAACCCTTGCACAAAAACTAGTTGTTGTGTGGTACCTCTCAACTAAAAATTTCCTCGAAGCAATATGACCACTGCAAGACCTCCTTGCTATAGATGCACCCTCCTCCTCAAGTGTGCCCTCCTCCAAGAAAAAACAACAACCAAAAATAAATGAGGGTGTAATCCCCCATGAAACTTACATGAAAGGAGGTTCCCAAGATTCCCTCAACCATAGACTCCATCCTCACCTAAATTCTCTCTCTTAAACTCTACAAGTGAACATAAGTGTGAATGAGCCTCTCTTTGTGCTATGCACCCCTCTTGAACCTCCATAGGAAACCTAAAATATGGATGGATGAGATCATCCCATCTCATCTCTAAACAAAGGTTGACATCATCCCATAATATTCTCATTCACAAACCCAATTCGAGTTAAGTTCCCTACGTTCACTTTATGTCTCCTAATTCACCCACAAAGTGACTTAATAGTCATTTAGGATAAAATGACCAAATTTCACTTTTGACTTAAATATCCTAAGTCAAAGTGAAATTAGACATAAAGTACAAGGAATATAGTACATAATACTTCCCACTTATGTTTAGAATCTAACATACACAAGGGGACCACTTCCCAATGTAAACAAATATCAACACTCCCTCTTACCAAGGAAAGTGCTTCTCACTAAGCCCATCTTGTCTCTGAAGTAGACATGTTTTCACCTTGGTAGGGCCTTGGTGTGAAAGTCTGTAATGTTCTTGTCAGTCAGTATATATTATAATTGTAATTCCCCTCTCTAAACCCAATCTTTGATGAAATGATATCTGATCTCAATATGCTTCGACCGATCATGGAAATATGGATTCTCAGAGAGTTTGATACAACTTTGATTATCGGAGTGTATGAGGGTCAGAGGAAACTCCTGAACAAATAATCCTACCAACATCTTACGAATTCAAATGGCCTTGAAGGTGTCTTGACTGGACGCCATGTACTTTGCCTCAGTAGAACTCAAAGCAACTGACTTTTGTTTCTGGTTAAACCAAGAAACAAGTCCTGACCCCAAACCAAAACAACACCCTTAGGTGATTTTCTTGTCAGTAGCACATCCTTCCTAGTCTGAGTCTATGTAGCCAACCAAACTAACTCCATCACCTTTGATATATTCTAGGACAAAATCAACTGACCCATCAAGGTACCTTAACACATGTTTTTCCCCAATCCAGTGAACACTCCTCGAATCTACCATATGTCGGCTGAGAGTGTTCATGGAAATATATATATATATATATATATATATATATATATATATATATATATATATATATATATATATTCTATTNATTGTTGACCAAATACATAAGTGAATCGATCAACTACCTATAAATTGTAGAATCCACCAACTCGAAATCTGAAGCACTAATCTTCTTCCAGTTTGTGACCATGGTTGTTGACATAGGCCTGCAGTCCTCCATCTGAAATCTTCTCATAATATATGAAACATAGTTTCTTTGCCCGAGAAATATGTGACCCTCCTGTCATACCTCCATACCCAGAAAATAGTGCATCAACCCTATGTCACTCATCTCAAACTCTTATGCAAGTCCCAACTTGCACTCAACTATGAGATGTTTGGAACCTATGATGAACAATTAATCCACATACATAATGAGAATGAGCATGTCCTCACCTCCAATGATGTAGTAGAGGTTAGGATCAACATCGCTCTTCTCAAAACCCATCTGAAGCAATTATGTGTCAATATGTGAATAACAAGCTCCAGGATCTTTCTTAAGATCATATAGTGCCTTTCTCAAAAGAAACATGTGAGAATCCCTCTCAATCACCTCAAACTCCTATGGTTGTTCAATGTACACCTCCTCCTCTATAAATCCATTTAGAAATGTGGTCTTTGTTAGAATATAGAAGATTGTGCTCGTTTTACCATTGATGATACCTTCGTCACCCAACCATAGGCTGAAGCCACCCTCCGAGCACCTTGACCTTGACATAGAAGAGAATCTTGGTAGTAATACAATAGCCAAGAGAGACTAATGTACCAAGCAAGAATAGAAACCAAGCTGATTAGATAATCCCACCCAGAGGCTAGCGTACACCTTCCCAGAGACTTGCGCACAAGATGCTACTACACCTACGCAGATCCAATTCTCTCTACAACTGTTGAGAAGTGAATAATGAGAACTGGTGCCCTGTATTTATAGTAGTCTGGGTAGTTTTACTGGGGACGAATTCTCCTTCTGGGTACTAATAAATTCATTTTAAATATATTTCTGCAGCTGACAACTTGTCTAGGGTTTCCTTCATTTCTTTTCTTCCTTCCAGAATATTCTAATCTTGTCATAGGTCACAATAGAGGTGCATACCTCCCAAAGCTACCATAATATTAACACTCCCTCCTATATAGGGAGGTATGGCCTTGAACACAACAGACCATTCAACTGGTAGCAACACGAGCATCATCATTATTATCCAACTAGATAATATTTTATTACAACTGGTACAATATCAATTGATAGAACACACCTGTGTTTATTCAAGGTAGTGAGCAACTACTCAAACCATGACACATAGTCACAAACAGTGGAACAAATCCACCACAGTACTATATCTCTACTGTCTAGAGAAAGGCAGTCTCCATAACAATCATCTGATGCCAAACTATATAGAAAATATTGTTAAAAATAAACTGAATCATCTGGGCGAATATTTCACTCATGTCTGTGAGATATGAAAGAATATCTTCCCTCAGTATAGAACATCAGCAATGGGCTATCTTCCCTATTCTTCTCAATCAAGGATGAAGGATTGTTTATGATTTCTGAGCCTCGACCATTCCTCACCCTGGGCCATTCTTCCTACACTAATCAAAGTCCACCCTGGATAGAATTTATAAACCCTATCCGAGTCTGGACCATTCCCCCCCTGGGCCATTCCTCCTACACTAATCAAAGTGAACCCTGGAGAGAATGTATAAACCCTAAGGAATGAATGTCCCTAATTGCTAAGATTGGACCATTCCCCACCCTAGTCCATTCCTCCTACACTAATCAAAGTGCACCTTGGAGAGAATGTATAAACCCTAAGGAATGACTGTCTGAACCATTTCCTCTATTAACCACAAGAGGAAAAGATTATCCTGTATCAACCTCCAAAACAAACCATTCCTCATGTTAACCACAATGAGAAATCGTTGTCCAGATAGGCGGGCCAGTCTTCTTGAGTAACCCTCAAGAAGAGAGACTTCCCTAGACCACTCCCCATGTTAACCACAATGGGAAGTCACTATCTATGATACGTCAAAAACCAGACTAATTCCCATGTTAACCACAATGGAAAGTCATTGTCCATCAGAAATCTCAATCCACTTTCCGAACAGGAAAGAATCTGTCCAATCTTGACTATTTTTCAATTACAAAGATAAATAATATTTTCAGTGCTCCCTCATAATTTGGAGAGTCATTTAGTCACAAAAATAAATGTTTTCAATAATATTTTTCATTGCTTTATCCTAACTTGGAGAGGTTTCCCTTTTAGCTAAGGGAGTTATTTCCACGATCCCCATCTTCTCTCAGAAATATGCAAACTTTATTCTGGATAGAGGTTTCATCATGATGTCTGTTGTCTGCTCATCAGTGGGGATATACTCGAGATTTACCTCTCCTTCCTAGAATTTATCTCAAATAAAGTAGTATTTTATCTCAATGTGTTTCAACCTTTCATGAAACACTATATGTTATGATAATCTTATACAACTCTGATTATCACAATATATTATGGTCGATTCTGGAATCTGATCAAATAAATTGGAGATTAACTTCCTTAGCCATACTGCTTCTGTGCATGCTTCACATGCTGCCATATAATCTGCTTCTGTTGTGCTGAGTGCGACAGACTTTTTTTTTCTGCTGCCCCAAGATATCATAGTGGAGCCCAAGCTGAAACACATACCTAAAGTACTCTTTTTGTCTTCTGCACTTCTTTCCCAATCAGAGTCTGTGAATCCATGAAGTTGGATATTACTGGATGTGATATATTTCAAGCCATAGTTTATTGTCCCACAAATATATCTTAGGACATGCTTTGCAACTATCCAATGCTCTTATTTAGGTTCCACCTAGAACTGACTTAATGTATTTACAACAAAGACATATCTAGTCGAGTATTTACCAAGTACATCAATGATCCAATTAGCTGTCGATATAGAGATGGATCTACTGGATTGGAATCTGGTACTTTCAATTTTCTTATATCCGCATTCATAGGAGTGTCCATGGACTTACAGTCCATCATTCCAAATGTTTGAAGGATCTTTATTGTGTACTTTCCTTGTCCAAGGAATACTTCACCATGCTTCTGCCATACTTCTAGTCCCAAGTAATAATGCATGAGACCTAGATCTTTCATATCAAATTCAAAGGCTAATTCCTTGCTGCACTGGATAATGAGAGATTTCTCACCTGTTATGAATAGATCGTCAACATATAATAGTAAAATCATAGGTGCGCTATCCACGACTTTATAATAAAGGTTTGGATCTGCATGACTCTTGGAAAAACCAAGTCTTGTTAGATAGCTATCCATTCTGGCATACCAAGCCCTTGGAGCTTACTTGAGTCCATATAGAGCTTTCTTCAATCTACAAATGTGAGTGTCTCTGGAATGTACCTCGAATCCTTGAGGTTGTTCAATATACACTTCTTCTTCAATAGCTCCATTGAGGAAGGTTGTCTTTACATCCATCTGATGTAGATTCGATCCCATGGAAGCAACAAGAGATATGATAGCTCTAATGGAGTTATACCTAGGCACCAGAGAAAAGGTTTCATTATAATCTTCTCCCTCCTTCTGGGAGAACCCTCTGGCCATGATTCTTGCCTTGTATTTATCCACTCTTCCATATGCTGCATGTTTGATCTTGTATACCCATTTTGAGGTTACCACTGATTTTTCTTTAGGTCTAGCTACAATTTCCCATACTTCATTTTTCATAATGGATTGATTTTCTTCCACCATAGCTTCTTTCCATTGTCCCTTTTGGACTGATTCTTCAAATGTGGTAGGTTCTTCATCTAGAAGCTTCGTCATGTATGCTGCATAACTTGAAAATCTTTTCGATCTTTTACTCTTCCTGGATGTTCCTTATGGAACCTTGATTCTTTCTTCGTCTTGTAATGTATCTTCAAGCCAATTTTGTCATTTCTTAGTCTTTGGTATGATATCTGAATCAATGTTCTCATAGGGCTCCATAGGATGATCAGGTTGATCCTTTTTGTTATTTTCATTTTATGTGTTTTCTTCATTAGGTTCTTCAAGTTCTTCTTCTTCTATAATTTGTTCGATGGATTTCCTTAAGGCCATCCTTTCATTGAATGTTACATCTCTTCTAACTTCTATCTTGTGTTGTTCTAGAATATATATTCTATAGGCTTTGGATGAATCACTATATCCCACAAATATCCCCTTCTTTCTTGAGGGTTATAGTTTATTCCTTTTGTCTTTGGGAATATGAGAGTAAACTGGACATCCAAATATTCTTAGGTTTCCCACATTAGGTTTATTACCTGAGAAGGCTTCTTCTAGTGTCATGTCCTTCAATATACAATGAGGGATTTTCTTTTGTACATATATTTCTATCATTTCTACTTCTCCCCATAGAAACATGGATAGACCTTGATTGTTCAATAAGGATTTTACTGTTTCTTCAATAGATTTGTTCTTTCTTTCTGCTACACCATTTTGTTGAGGATTATGAGGAAAAATCAACACCCTCCTAATCCCTGTTGATTTGTAGAATGCAACGAACTCCTTCGAGGTGTATTATCCTCCATTATCTATTCTTAATGTCTTGATCTTCTTGTTTGTGAGGTTTTCTATTTCTGCCTTGAATTCTTGGAACTTGCTGAATACTTCATCTTTTGATTTCAGTAGGTATAGCCACGTATTTCTTGAATAATCATCTATGAAGATTATGTAGTAAATATATCCTCCTAGATATATGACTAGCATTGGACCGTAAACATCTGAGTGTATTAGATCTAGGATTTCCTTGGATCTGTTGTTGTTTCTTGGGAATGGTTTCTTGATATTCTTCCCAAGGGCACATCCCTTGCAGATTCTTTCACGTGTAGATTTCAATTCTAGTATTCCTTCAACCATTTTTCTAAGAAAAGGTAATTCTTGATAAATTATATGAGCGTACCATCTATGCCAAATATCATTATGGTTGACTTCGACATGTACTAGAGCTTCTTCATTTTTTTCTAGTAGTCTATACAGATTTCCTTCACGACTTCCAATAACCCTAGCATCATCTATGCTGGAATTCTTATGCCATGATAACACCTTTCCATCCATGAAGGCTATTATGTTTCCTTTATCTTCTAAACATGATATCTATACAAGATTCTTTTCTAAACCAGGTACATATAAAACATTGCTTAAGTGAGCATGATTACCTGATTCCAACTTGACAGAGGCTTGTCCAAATCCTTCGACAGGGTAAGTGCTTTTGCCTCCAAGCTCCACTTTGTATGATGTCTTTCTCTCATTTAGATTTGAGAGGTTGTCTTGATCTCCCATCATGTGCCTAGAAGCTCCACTATCGATTATCCACATGTCATGTTCAATCATCCCAGTAAGTTCCGAGTAGTGTAAAAGACTGATTGTTTAACACATGTCTTCGGTTGATTAGTAACTAGTCATGCCTTGATCCAAAACTTCAAATTTGTCATTTCTATCTTCTGAGAGATCCAAGAGGTGCATTGGGTTAGGGAGCACCTGAATAACTTCTTCTTGAGCTATATGCTCCATCACAAGGTGCTAGATTGGAGATTTAGGGTTTCTGCAATTGCTTTTGCTAGTAACCCTAGCTGCAGTGTTTTGGAAGCTACTCCTGCTAGTAACCCTAGCGACAGTTCCTCAGTGAGCTCAATATTCTAGCAGCTATGTTTCCTTCCAGTGTTTTAGGCTGAATGAAGGGGGTGTGGGCCCATAACCTATTAGAATATAGAATATTGTGCTCGTTTTACCATTGACGATACCCTCATCACCCAACCATAGGACAAATCCACCCTCCGAGAACCTTGACCTTGACAGAGAAGAGAATATTGGTAGAAATACAATATCCAAGAGAGGATAATGCACCAAGAAAGAATAGAAACCAAGATGATCAGATAATCCCACCCAGAGGCTAGCGCACACCTTCCCAGAGACTTGTGCACAAGCTGCTACTGCACCTGCGCAGATCCAGTTCTCTCTGCAACTGCTGAGATGTGAATAATGAGAACTGGTGCCCTATATTTATAGTAGTCTGGGAAATTTTACTGGGGCCGACTTCTCCTTCTAGGTACTAATAAATTCATTTTAAATATATTTCTGCAGCCGACAACTTGTCTAGGGTTTCCTTCATTTCTTTGATTCCTTCCAAAATATTCTAATCTCGTCATAGGTAACAATAGAAGTTCATACATCCTGAAGCTACCATAATATTAACAGTCTTAACATACATTTGATGTATCCTCCAACCCATCTCTACCGCCATGGAAATAATACTCTTGATCGAGGTGTATCTCGCAACTAGAGTGAATGTCTCATCATAATCGACTCCCTTTATTTGAGAGAATCCTCACGCCACAAATAGGGCCTTCTATTTCTCTATTCTTCCATATGCAACATACTTGGTTTTGTAAAACCACCTAGAAGTCAAAATCACTTCCCCACTAGCATTAGAACCACCTCCCAAACATCATTGCACTTAATGGATTCATACTCCTCTAGCATGGCCTCTCACCAAACCTGCTGGTCTACTACTTGGGAAAATTTTTATGGCTCAGTATATGAGATACTCGTCACCATATCCAAATAGGATCCAAACCTCACTATAGGTTTACTCTCTCTAAACTTTCTCTTGGGCTCTCCTACATTCTCCTTGGCTTCCTTCAGGGTCTCTTGAAACCATCTCGATTTCCTCTTACCTGAAGTATTCAAAGGAGAAGTAAGATCTCCCTGCCCAAGAGTATATGCCTCAGGTCTAGTTGCAACACTAATATCCTGAAGCCTCTACCCACTCTGCCTAAACACCCTCTAACTGTGACCCTAAAGTTTTGCAAGGTGACGCTTTCACCTTTGAAATTGGTGTACCAGAAACCTGAGGTTTTTCCCCCTTTGAGACATCAATATTTGCCTCTGCATCATCCTCCATAGTGAATCTTGACTCGAGAGATATCTAAAAGTTCCTACCCTCCTAGAATATGACATATATTCTCACCACCACTCTCTGAACTAATGGAATGTAAATCCGGTAGGCTTTGGAGACCTCCGAGTATCCAACTAGAATCCCTTGATGGGATGTGGGGTCTAGATTTATTCTCTTCTCTGAGGGGACATGAGAATAGGTCAAGCACCAAAACATATTGATGTGCTCGACATCAGGCCTCCTACTAGTGAAGGCATCCTCATGATTCATCTTCCCCAAAATCCTCTGGGGACTCTTCTTCTATAGGTAAACTGCAGTAGCACTCGTCTCTACCCATAGGTGAAGAGGCAAACGGTTATCATGCAACATAGATCTCATTGCACCTATGATCACAATATTCTTCCTCTAGGAAACCCCGTTCTATTGGAAGTTGTAAGGCACGGTCATATGTCTTTGTATCCCTAAATGGGGACATAAGTCTACAAAATAACTGGAGGAATAAACTCCTCCATTATTTGACCACAAGACCTTGATCATTTCTCAGTCTAGTTCTCGACAAGAGATTTGAACTCTCTGAACCTCTTGAATACCTCACTCTTGGTCTTCAGGAAATAGATCCAGGTATTCCTTGAGTAGTCATCATTGAATGTATTATAGTACTCATGACCACTCAAGGACACATGAGACATGGTCCCACACACATTTGTGTGTACTAAATCTAGTATCCCAACTGACCTGCTATCGCTGTTGGGAAAATAAGCCTTGGTAAACTTACCAAGTACATACCATTTGAAAACATCTTGATGCTATGAACTGAGCTATGGACCTCCCATCACAACCTCTCTCAGTCCTCCAAGAGCCCCATAATTAATATGATCCATCCTCTAATTCCATAACTCACATAATTTTTTTTTGTTGTTGTTACTCACCTCCAAAGCATGAACTGGCTAAAAATGAAATTTGAACAGTTTCCCATCCCTCAATCCAATCACCTGCCCTGAGGTGAGAAATGACCCCTTAGGGTGTATGAGGAATTATATCCATCTGAAGGACACCTCAATACCCTTATCTTGAAGGGTGGAAACTGAAATCATATTCTTCTTCATCCCAAGGATGTAGAGAAAATCTATGAACGAACTAGGTGGCATGTCATCTCTCTCAAAGGTAACAATGTCAATCCCAAAATCTCTAACCAAGGTTTTATCACCAATATAAATATCCATCCTAACCTCTATGTCTCTAAGATCATTCGAATTCTCCCTCACACCATTCATGTCGCTCGAAGCCCCATTGTGTATGTACCAGATACTGGGTTCCATCTGAATTGAAGTACAACAAATGAGGAAGGAACACTCCCTCTCAAACAATGTTCAAAACTTTGCCTCCTCTGTTGTAGTTTTCATACTACCCTTATTCTTCTTCATGTCGGGACACTATCCAGCATAGTGACCCATATTCTTAAAAACCAAGAACTTCACTTTGAGAATATCTCTCTTATGCCCACTACTTCTCTCTCCCTATGGCATGGCCCCAAACTTGGGACACTGTCAAGCTCCTTTGTCAACCTTATTCTTTCCCTTTATCCAAAGATAAAGATCCTCATCACCCTGCAATGTCTGTTGTTGTCTAGAAGTCTCTGATGTAAGTCTAGTCTCCTCCTGGGAGAAATCATCCCAAATGCTCTCCCAAGTGGGCAAGATTTCTCTGGAAACAATGCCTCTAACAAATGGACCCAATGGTTTGGTAAATATGTTTAAGGTTATCCTAGCCATAGAGTTTGAGTCCACTATTTCTCTGACATATACAAGCTCATCTCTGGTATGAGTGAATCTTCCAAGGTAAGAAGAAACTGAACCATTCTTAAGAATATGAATTCCCTCAAGTCGATCAAACAAAACCATCTTTTGGTTCTGGTTAGAGCTCTAGTAAAGCTTGCATAAATATGACCACATATCAAATGTATAGTATTTTCCATTCAAGTGGGATATAATGTGATCCCTCACTACATCACACATGGTTCTATTTTCCTTCTTGTTCCTCTTTCTAAACTCTGCTAACAAGACATGATTAGTAGCAGGAGGATCATCGACATGAGACTAAACTATATCCCATAGTTCGAGGTCCTCTCGGACAAAGACAATCATGGCCTTCCAAGGAGACCAGTTGCTAGCTTCGACTAACCTATCCTCCACACGCATATAAGATGATGACATGAATTCCCACTACACTCACTTTGATTCTACAACTGCAAAGGAATGTTGCCTCACTCTTGTCAACACATCTGTTAAAAGAGGCATTTGAACAACAACCTCACTCCTAGCAATATAGATGTACAACAAATGAGGAAGGCACACTCCCTCTCAAACAATGTCCGAAACTTTGCCTCCTCTGTTGTAGTTGTCATACTACCCTTCTTCTTCTTCATGTCGGGACACTATCCATCATAGTGACCCATATTCTTAAAAACCAAGAACTTCACTTTGAGAATATCTCTCTTCTTCCCACTACTGCTCTCTCCCTATGGGATGGCCCGAAACTTGGGACCCTGTCAACCTCCTTTTTCGACCTTATTCTTTCCCTTTATCCAAAGATAAAGATCCTCATCACCCTGCAATGTCTGTTGTTTTCTAGAAGTCTCTGATGTAAGTCTAGTCTCCTCCTGGGAGAAATCATCCCAAATGCTCTCCCAAGTGGGCAAGATTACTCTGGAAACAATGCCTCTAACAAATGGACCCAATGGTTTGGTAAAGATGTTTAAGGTTATCCTAGCCATAGAGTTTGAGTCCACTATTTCTCTGACAGATACAAGCTCATCTCTGATATGAGTGAATCTTCCAAGGTAAGAAGAAACTGAATGATTCTTAAGCATATGAATTCCCTCGAGTCGATCAAACAAAACCATCTTTTGGTTCTGGTTAGAGCTCTGGTAAAGCTTGCATAAAGATGACCACATATCAAATGTATAGTATTTTCCATTCAAGTGGGATATAATGTGATCCCTAACTACATCACACATGGTTCTATTTTCCTTCTTGTTCCTCTTTCTAAACTCTGCTAACAAGACATGATTAGTAGCAGGAGGATCATCAACATGAGACTCAACTATATCCCATAGTTCAAGGTACTCTCGGACAAAGACAATCATGGCCTTCCAAGAGACCAGTTGCTAGCTTCGACTAACCTATCCTCCACATGCATATAAGATGATGACATGACTTCCCACCACACTCACTTTGATTCTACAACAGCAAAGGAATGTTTCCTCACTCTTGTCAACACATGTGTGAAAAGAGGAATTTGAACAACAACCTCACTCCTAGCAATATAGATGTGAAAAGAGGATGATCAAATGTCCACCAAATGTACTACAACTCTCCACAAAAATTATTCCAACAAGTTTCCACTAAACCTTGTCAATGGTTGTCCACAAAATCTTCCCAAAAGGTGTCTAGGATTGTCCACAAAACGTTGTCCAGAAATAAGAAAAAATCGGCCACCAATCTCTGATACCATGAAGATTTTCGAGGTCCTAACAGGCTTCCATCTAGGTTTGTCTTTGACCTCAATAGGCCTCTAAGTTTCTACTATCACACACTTATTTGTTGTTTTTTTGTATCAAAAAATAGATCAAGAAATTCATTTTTGTTTTATTACAGTTACATAGACTTTTCAGGTGCTCTGGCATGTAGTTTTAGTCACCAATGGGTTAGCACATTCATACCATAAAATATGTAATGCACCTCTATATGTTTACTGCTGAAATAAGGTTGTTCTAAACTCTAGCATACATGAAAATGAACACATCTATTTTTGGTCAACGTGACTTTGGATAAACCCCCCCCCCCCCCGGGGGAAACCCATTTTGAAATATAAGTCTAGATATGTGGAGAATATAAGGTGGAATACAACAAGTACATGAAAAAAATTAACCTGATACAATAGTATCTTGCCTCAAGATGCAACAGAAGTCCATGAATGAGATATGCGCCCTATCATGGTTTGCCCTCCTCACTTGTTCTCCAATCGACTGAAATGAAGCACCCTTGCTCCCTGAAGCTCTGGTGAAGAAACCCTTGCACAAAAAATAGTTGTTGCATGCTACCTCTCCATTGAATCTGGCCTCAAATAAATTTTACCCATTGAAGATGTGTCCTCCTCCTCAAGTGCACCCTCCTCCTCAAATGCACCCTCCTCCAAGAAAGAACAACAACCACAAATAAATGATGGTCTAGGCCTCTATGAAACCTCCATGAAAGGATGCACCCAAGCTTCCCTCAACCATAGCCTCCATCCTCACCTCAATTTTGTCTTGCAAACTCTCCAAGTGAACATAAGTGTCAATGAGCCTCTCTTTTCCCTATGCACCCCTCTTGAACCTCCATAAGGAAACCTAAAATATGGATGGATGATATCATCCCATCTCATCTCTAATCAAAGGTTGATATCACCCCATAATAATATCAATCACAAACCCAGTTTGGGTTAAGTTCCCTAAGTTCACTTTATGTCTCCTAATTCACCCACAAAATGAATTAATAGTCATTTAGGATAAAATGACCAAATTTCACTTTTGACTTAAATATCCTAAATCAAAGTGAAATTAGATATAAATTACAAGGCACATAGTACATAGTACTTCCCACTTGCATTTAGAATATCACAATAATAATGGTACCACTTCCCAAGGTACACAAATCTCAACACTAGGTGGGAAGCATAAGGGCATACACCCCCACCATAGTCTTCATCATTCTATGCTACATGTTATTTGTTAAACAAGGGTTTGCTAAGAGAAGTATAAGGGCATACACCCTCTTAGATTAAACCCTAGCTATAGAAAATTACTTTGGGGAGTAAGAGGATTTACACCCCCAAGGAGGTATATTCTCTAGCTCTTTCTTTGCATGACCCCATTAACCCAATTATTAAGAGAACTATTCATTTATTTATTGCATTGGAGAAACAAAATTATTTTCTTGGAAAATGTGATTTTACAAGTTTTAAGTCTCTCTCTTTGGGAAAGTGTTCCTTGAGCCTTTGGACCTCTTCCCTCATTGAGGCATCCCCTTTCAACAAATACAAATTTCTCCTGTAATATACACTAACATAAAACCATTAGGGATGCATTAACCGTAGGTAACTAACACTAACTATCTCCTGAACTAACCCTAGACTAGGCCTAAATTTCTTCCCTAACCCTCTATTAAAGTAGGGGCATCCTTTGAACCATTTACAAGTGATTTGTGTTGAATAATTTTGTTGATATAGGTCTTGGTTTTCTACATCCATAAGGCTGATAACTTGACCGAAGAAACCCTAATATAATACCACTTATAACGTTCGCTTTAACCATCAAAATTTGCTAGAATTTTGGCAACTTGTTGTATTTGGTTTAAGGAAATTCTTGGCTGGTTTCTTTACAGATTTCATCGGCTTATTTTACCATTGTTGTAAATTTTTTATACATCCATAAGGCTGATAATATCTCTGCAATAATTTTTTATTTCATCCTTTCTATTTCTGCTAAAGTTGTTTCTTAATCATTAGTGAGTTGAGATAGCTTCTACTAGCTTTATCTCTTGTTTATTTATCACATAGCACTGAGTTTGCAGCCCTTGTTATATTTATTGATCTGATATATATCATTTATTGATTCTGAAAATTAGGGACAACAATATTAACTTGCTTATCCAACTAACATATTACACTCTATGCTTGGTTTTCCTTGTGTCTCGGGAAGGTATTCACACTTGGAAGGTCACTCAACTTAATTGGCAACCCTTGTACCTTCCCAAGACTTCATTTCAAACATTTCATATCATTTAGATCTAACCTCTAGGGAATTCATATCCATCTTTAATCCATCTTCATGTCATTCTGCCTAGGGTCACCGAGATTCCCCCCTTGAGGTGACTACCTGATCTCTAAAGTGATGGGGATACCTTCATGAGGTTATAGTGGGTAGGTGACCTCTTAGTTGTCTCCATTTAGTGGTTGAGTCAGGATTTTACCAAACTACAACTTGTGTAATAACATGTATTCTTAATTAGACTGAATTAAATTTGACGTATGAAGGGTTCTTAATCAAGTTGACCATTATTTCTCCACATGATTAAATGATGGATATAATTAATAGACGAATCATATCGATGCTAGTGATATTTCAAAAATGTATAATCTTAAAATAATTAAATTGATCTTCTTATATGTTTGTATTATTTGAGTTTAAATCTCTACAATACAATTGAATAGCTTGTAATTTGATTTGAAATTGATGTATCATCTATGCATTTATATAAATCGTACAAAATAAGTGTGTTGTTGCACCACTTAAGTAAGGAGATAAGACTATTTCAATTTTTCTCCATATTGTGTCCCTATGAGGATTCTTGGAAAATTAGTATTATTTCATTTAGAATATATTTTCATGACTAAATTTTGTTGTTGGCGAAATCATTATATTAGTTATTAATTTCAAATGATCCTTGAAAGCTATTGTATTAAATGAAAAAGTTACCTTATGATTATTGTTTTTATTACATTCATTGTATTCACTTACTCGTGGATGTACAATTTATAGAGGGTCTTTACATATGTTATCAGAGTAAGGTTCCACTCTATGGCACTAGACTCATGACAAATTCCATTGATTTATATATAATTAAATATCTATCTCTAATATAAATAGAATTTTGTTTATGGAAGGTATCATGGTTAGAGGATGAAGGATGAGTAGATGTCGGGGTGCGAGAGGAAAGGGTGTTCTTCCTCCAAGTACATATACACCCAAGGGATCTGTTCCATAGGGAGAAGAGAAAACTACCTAGCAAGAGAAAGTCATAATGGGAGATGTCATTGATATTGTGAGGTATTTTAAAAGCATTTAAGAGGTGATGATAAATATCTTTGATCATGATGACGACAGGGAGTTTGTACCCAATGAGGGTTCACAATGGCCTCCTATTTCTAGTGGTAGTGTTCATAGAGAACCTTAGAAGGTAAAATTTCTCTATTTATGGGGTTCCACGAATGGTTTAGCCACCGAAGCTTGGTTGGAGAATATGGAAATGTGTTTTTAATTGCGTGATTCTACCTCCAACATGAAGGTTCTGTTGACAGGCGAAATTGTCCATCTGTCAATTGAGAGAGTGGAACCGGTCCGGGGTTGTCTAAATAACCCAAGCCGTTTGGAATGAACCACCTTGACGAGTTTAACGGCTCCGTTGGCCGCTCTAAGGTATTTTAAGAAAACCAAAGACAAAACTAATCTAACTAACTAATCTAGCTAAAATAAATAAAACAAACTAAAAGTAAATAAAACTAATAAAACAAACTAACTAAAAATAAAAGAAACTAACACACTAATCTAATTAAAACAAACTACTAAATAAACTAAAACTTATTATAAAATACTCTAACTATTATATACAATATACTAATTACTATTATAATAACTCAAATCAACTATCTAATTACCAACTGCAATATTACTTATTCACAAATGTACATTATAAAAAACCTACAGATTTAATTAAAACCTGCAAAACTCATGTGTTTTCTGCCCTAAGACAACCAGGAATCTTTTTTTTGATTTTCTATATTTTATGAAAAAGAAATAAACATTACTGAAATTAAACAATCTAATATATTTACTGAAATTAAACAATCTAATATAAATCTACTTAAACTTATATCTAAATTAAACTACTAATGAAAACAGTAAACAAACAGGCGACTAACTGACCTGGAAACGCTCCAAGTCTGCCCTGTGTGTGATGGCTTCAAAGCTGGTCGGAGGAAGGAAACTCGCACAGGTTAGTCCATGATCTTCTCGTAAACGATTGGCTGTGCTGCTTCTTGAAGTGTTTACAGGACAAACAAGACATAAAAGATCATAACAACTATATGATTATAAATCTCTGCAATAAGGGAAACCTGTTATGCAAAAACTTATATATAACAATACAATTCATGAAGAAGATAAACCTGCCATTCATAAACTGAATTAGACAATTGTTATGTCTTTTATACACTTGGAAGAAACCAGATATGGATTACAATGATTAAAATTATATCATTTGCATTTGATTTAGATAGCTAAAGTAGTCATAAACCATACACAAATTGATATACACAACATGAAACAAAATGTTGATATAATGAGAAGCTAAAGGTGTGACAAAACACCAAATTCTGCTTCAGTCTGTATTAAATCTTCATATCCTTGTTCTCCCACGAATGAGGATGGATCATTATTACAAAAATCATAAGTATATATAGGTCTCTTCACAAGGTAAAACTTCCTTGTGGATAAAATCAAATTGTTTTACATAATCTGGGAGATACCCCAAAATCACCTAAACTAAGAAAATGAAATGCAAGTGAAATCTTTGAAACATCCCCTAACTGCTCATCAACTCAATTGCAATTTTGAATTTACCTGCAATAGAACACAATTATCAAATTAGAGAGATATTTCAGTAACAAAACACTAAAAAATTGATTCTACAGGCTTAGCTATAGAATCATCTGATTATGTAGCTAGTCTAAAATAGCATATAGGACCATATAGAAATCAAACCAAATCTTTTTTTTTAAACAATCCAATTTAATTTTCTTTTAATAAACATAAAATCGAATTACTAATGGTTCAAACAAATTTATCATTCAATTTAACAAAATCGAAAGGGATGCAATCGGGACAGGGTAAGAATGCTCTGTTTTTTCAGTTGCCATAAAATCAGGTCAAATAGTAACCGAACTGTTTCATAGCCAATGAAATCAATGGTGAATCATATCGTATAAGATATGATTTAATTAAAAATAAATAAAATCAGAATCGATTTGTTACAACTGTATAAGATTCATATCGTTTTGATCAAATGCCAATATGGGAAAACTGTTACGATTATAGTCAAATAACATTCATCAAACTTCGCCATAGATTTGAATCATTGAGCATTTACACAGTCAAAAAACAGGATCACGTAATGATCATAACCATCAACAACAGTGATAACCATAAACTGGGCAATAATCAAATCGAATCGTGACTGAGTCAAATATAGAAACAAATCGTAATCCTGGGCATGATCACTTTCATTCCCAAATCAAATTTAAACAATATATTTGTTGCAATATGAACCGAGCTGATAACATAGTCAAACGATGCGAATCAACAGGTTGGATATAACAGTCATGATTCGAATCTATTCACAATTTGGTTATGCAATAACAGAATGGTATTTGAATTGGTCAAAAAGACATGGAATATAAAATCACAATAGTTAACCATAACTGCCAATAGACTATAACCAAATCGAAATGAGATATTGACTGTGTTCAAAATTAGAATACCAGAAATAGTCTGCGTTTAGAAAAGATATTAACAACAGAGTATTCAATTGAAATCAAATTAAAACAATCAAATCTATAACACGATCAAGCGAATCAAAGCCAAATCCAATTGAAACTTAAAACAATAACGAAATTCGATTTATCAAAACAAAATTATATACAATAATGCATGCTTATGTGACAAAGAAAATCCACGGTGTAAACAGAGCTGTGGGTTTATCATATAAAAAGGTGATATTCATACCAGTGAGGTTGCTCGAGCTATGCCAATTTTGAATTGACTACCGCTGTAGCCGACTCCACGTTCTTAAATAGAATCGAACTTGTTGTTCGCTATTTCTTATCAGTGGATGGCATCTTTGCCTTTTGACTGGTGAGATTTGCAACTTGATCCTCCAGAGCATGAATTCTGGACTGCAGCATTGGCACGTCGAGGTAATACCTTTCTAACCATGAGCCACACTGATCACATGGTGGAGCAGCTGGTTTGGCTAGAGTAGGAGGGGGTTTTAACGAGTCACTGGGGTTTTCACAAGGCATTTTGATGCCTGGATAATTAGGATCATTTTGCAAGCAAGGTGGTAGCTTTTTGACAAAATCGTATGAGGGTTTGTAACACAGACCTTCAGAATAGGGATACTCACTTTCCAAGTAACGTTCAACCTCTGAGCCAGAATCTTCACTCACCATGATAGGGTCAGGGATGACAGGAAGTCTCGGTTTGTTTCTTGTGATGCAAGAGATTAACCGGGCGTTCTTCTTGCCTTTAGAATTCACAGTAGGTTTAGCCTTAGGTCTTTTAGCCACGGGTTTAACATTTTCCACATCTGTGATCATAGAATTGGGTAGGTCAATAGGTGAGTCAGGTAGGGGTTTGGGTAACAGAGCACTGTAAGGCATAGGGGGTACTAACTTGATCTCACTCACCACAGGTTTGTCAACCTGTGGTGGGATTGAGTCCTCAAAATTATTTTGAATAAGAAAATCATTCCAACAGTCTCGGCGTAACCCCAAATGACAAACCACAAGCATTTTAATTAACCCAAAATGAAATAGGTTGTTATCGGCCTAGTTCTGTTTGTATCTTTTATACATTTTAAACAGACTCCTATGCAAGTAGTAAGGCATATTAATCTCATAGCCCATGAAAACCATAAGTAGCCGAAGGTGGTACAAGAAAACGAAACCATACCTGCCCTCACAGGTAATGAACTGCTTGGTTATCATCAGCAAGTCGTGCCATCGTTACTTTAGCATATTCGTGGGCAAACCTTTGTCACAGGAGTTCACCCTTCGTGACTGGAAGAGCAATGTCCACGGGACATCTTCCACTTTGCAATGTTTTGACCATTTCTGTCCAGTAGCAGGGAGACCGGTAGCTAAACTGAGAAATTGCTCGTCAATTTCCAATTGCACATCCCCAACCTTGGCTCGACAACCATCAAAGGTTAATGCGAATTGCCGAGCCACGCAAGGGTTAAAAACATCAAACTTCTGTATGAACGGGAGCTATCTGAATTCCTCAAGGTCACTGTAAGCACTATCGAACATCAACAATGCCTGGCTACCATTGGGTTCAGCCCTTACGACTGGATCCATGGTGTGGGCGCATGGTAGGGTTCGGATTAAACACACAGGAGAAAAATTGTTTGGCTAACAGCTGAGAACGATGAAAGGGGAGGCAAATTAATGTACGCGTGCAAGGGTGGTGGGATTATCCACCGCCATGCAAAGCAGTAATGACAATGTACAACCCCTGTTCAATCAATCATAACATAAACCAAAATATTTGGCCAACTCTAGATTTAAACGGTGGATGATAATATACCAATGCGCCAATCTATGGTTTGAAACCATGAATGTTCAATATTAAATCAAACCCATAAATTAAAAATGCGCCATTGTATAACTTCAAACTATTGCCATTCAATATGAAATCAAACTCATATGTTACCCATTGCTTGTTGCATAATGTGTGATCAAAGTTTATAAAAACATTGTGATAAGAGATTTCATAAAATCGATAAGACAAGAACTTATAATAGTAAGGATCATATTATATGAAAAACCAAAATCAACCATGACCCCTATATAATCAAGTATAACTCATAAATTCACATGCTCAATACCTTCTCAATCAAATAAAAATAAAGTTGCGCAATCAAAGTAAGAATAGGAAAATGGACATAGTTTGAAAAATCATTCCATCCACATAATAATAAACCAAAGGTAAGTACCAATCAGAATATCAATGAGAAGCTCATGACAGTTCAAGTAACAATGGAGGAGTTTTCACACTTTCAGTCGTGAAAAAATAAATCGAAACTAATTAGCAAGTGTTGCATGAAATGAAAATATCGTCTATTTGCAAAATGCGACGTCAATTTGAAATTCAGTAGACGTAGGTGCAGACAACTTTTAAGGCAATAGAAAAAATTGTATTGGCTGCCAATAATGGCGACACACTGGTAGAAGCAGTTATCTCTGTCGAAATAAACAAATTCAGATTAGGACAGCAAAGAAAAATTTCAACTCAAAAACAACCATCATAAAATCGTACAAACATCATCATTTACTATCTTTTCCAGCGATGTTTTAAAAGATGCAAACTAATAACAGTCTTAAGATCAGTAAGTTGCGATTTTTATGATAAAATCTTCAATACTGTTGGCATGGCCACTGCTGCCAGCAGGCGTCCATAGCCTCGACAGGGTTTCCATTTAACCCACTCGGACATCTGTGTCCTGTCAAGAAGTTCTAGATCAGGGTAAAGGACATTAAAGAGGTTTTTTCATAATTTTTACAGATTTTCATTTACCCGACATTGCTTCGCTGCCAGCAGGCCTGTTTAGTACCCCGACGAAGTTGTCTTGGTGCCATGCTTGCATTTACCCACTGCCAGCGGACCTGTTTAGTATCCCGGCGGGTTTAAAAACACTTCCCACAACTCTTATTAATATTTTTATTTTGTTTTTCTTTTATGGATAGCTGAGCGGGGTGACGCTGAAAAATCTTGATATTTTATCATGTTTTTTAGATCTCATCAGAATTTTTTGACACTGTCCTTTATCTAGCTCCAGAAATGTTTTATTTCTAAAACAACTTACTATGACAGGGAGACATCATTTTTGAGTCATTCCTTTATGGAAAAGGGACAGCGTAAAAAGATAATAGATGATCATGACAAACTTTGCTCAGAGATTGAAATCAGTAAACTTCTTTCAAACAACAAATTTTTTCCAACATAGATATCAATTTCAGCAATATATCATTAATGTTCGTACAACCTTTCAAAAGTTATTTCAGCGAACAAATTTTCCCATGGTCTTTGTCTGAATAGCTCAGTGCACAGGCATGCATATGTTTCAAAAATATAAAAAACTGATCAATCAAATTAAATCCAAAAACGAAAACAAAGGCAAAATAAAAACAAAAGGAAATATTTACATAATATACAAGGGTGGGTATCAAGCAAAGTATCTTTTCAGGGCTTGGCCATTCACCGGATAGGTGTCAAGCTGCCCTTCAAGATTCTTCAATCGAAAGGAACTAGGACCCAACTTTTCAGCAATCAAAAATGGCCCAAGCCACTAATTTTGAAACTTGGTGTGCTCACCCTTTCCTTCGTGTGGTTTGTCCCACTTTAAGACGAGATCGCCTACTTCAAAATTCCTATCAGAAGCAGAATTAGAATCGAACCAACTTTTAATCAGTTGTTGATGTTGATCTAGTTTACGCTTAGCTTGGGTTATTACTTCTTCTAACTTCATCAAAGAGTTAATACGGCTTTCTAAAGGGGGACAATCTTCTTCTTGAACTTTTTGTGACAATTGGAGTGAAGGAAGAAGAATGTGAGGTGGCAGAATGGCTTCTCTGCCATAAACGAGAAAAAAGGGGGAATTACCTATAGCGGCTTTGGGTGTTACCCTATCATCCCACAGTGCATTAAGTAGTGCATTGTGCCAGTTCTTGTGATTTTCAGCCACGGTTCTCTTGATAATTTTGATCAAGTTCTTGTTTGTTGATTCTGCTAAGCTGTTGCCCTGGGGGTAGTAACTAGCATAATAATTCAGATTTATTCCTTTCTCTAAGGCGAACTCACTCATCTCTAGAGAAGAAAAGTATGAAGCATTATCGAAGACTATACAATCAGGGATACCAAAACGAGTGATGATATTCGAGTTTAGAAAAGCGATCACCTGACTTGTGTTAATAGTTCTTAGTGCAGCGGCTTCATACCATCGAGTAAAGTAATCAGTGGTTGTCACAATATATTTGTGTTGTTGTGAGGATGGAGTGTTAATAGGACCAATGATATCAAGGCCCCATTGCTGGAAAGGAGAATCGACTGAAACGGGTTGCAAGGGGAAGGCTGGTCTTTGCAGTCGCCCTGATGCTTTATGACAAATGATACATTTACAGCACAAGGAATGGGCATCTCTAAAAAGCGTCGGCCAGTAATAACCGGCTCTTAAAACCTTATGAGCAGTGGTGTCACCACCGAAGTGACCACCAGCTTCTCCTGCATGCAACTCAAGCAAGACTTTCTCTGCTTCGTCCTTTTCAAGACAACGCATCAGTACGCCATCAAAATTCTGACGAAACAGTAT
>ML785347.1:128463-184300 GCA_009831015.1 Picea engelmannii
ACCGAAGTGACCACCAGCTTCTCCTGCATGCAACTCAAGCAAGACTTTCTCTGCTTCGTCCTTTTCAAGACAACGCATCAGTACGCCATCAAAATTCTGACGAAACAGTATACCGTTAACTAGATGAAAGGAGGCGGACTTTAGTCTCAATGCTCTTCTTTTAGCTGGGTCAAGGTGACGGGGTGCTGATCCATGTTGAAGGCAGTGTCTAATATCTTCGTACCAAGGACTTACGAGGTTTTGTGCACAACAAATCAAACTCTGATCGCGTTGTTCTAGTTTTGACGTTTCACTATCTTCTTGCTGTTCGGTTTCTGAATCAACTACCAACTCACATAACCCTTGGCCTCTCACGATCTGTGCTAGGGTGATTTCTAAGTCATACTCCTGCAAGGAGGTGACCCAGTTGGCTCTTTTCTCTCCTAACTCCTTTTGCACTAACAAGTTCCTAACGACAGGGTAGGGGACAATGACCTTCGTCCTTGACTTCAAAAGATATGACCGGAAATGCTTAACTGCCTTGAAGACAGTGTAGGCTTGTCGATCGACCGCTGGGTAGTTAAGTTCAACACCTTTGAAAGAAGAGCTCATAAAGGCGATGGGTACTTCGTTATTCTTGGAATTCTTTTGAGTTAGGACTGCGGCATAGGAACAATCAGAGGCAAAAGTATAAAGTGTAAAGTCTTGAGAGAAAAGATGGCTCATGAGAGACGGAGTGTCTGTTATGGCCTTCTTTATAGCATTGAAAGCTTGGTTTTCTATGGGTCCCTAGTGATATTGGGTGTCTTTCTTAATCAGGTTCTGGAGAGGCCTGACCATTTCGGAGAAACTGGGGACAAATCTTCTCATGAAATTAGTCTGGCCTAGGAAAGACTGCATGGATTTTTTGGATGTAGGTGGGGGAAGTTTAGAGATGACTTGGGTCCTCTCAGGGTCAATAATAATTCCATCACTAGACACAATGAATCCTAGTAGTTTACCCTATTCTACTGCAAAGATGGACTTCTTAGGGTTCAAGGAGATGCCGTATTTACGACATCGTAGCAGAACGACTCGTAAGTGAGCTATATGATCGTCTTTCTTTTTAGAATAAACAGTCACATCATCTAAGTAGACTACTACGAAATGATTGATTAAGCCTCTGAAAGCAATGTCCATTGCTCTCTGAAAGGTAGCACCAACATTAATCCATCCAAAGGGCATTTTTCGATAAGCATAAGTGCCCCACGGGGTATGGAAGGTAGTTTTTAATTGGTCTCGCGGAGACATAAAAACTTGGTTGTATCCAGAGAAACCATCTAGTAAGGATAGCCTATCAGAACCAAATACTTGTTGAAGGATCTGTTCCATGGGAGGGACAGGATAATTATCTTTGTCATACGCTTTGTTGAGGTTTCGAAAATCGACACAAAGTCGAATTTCCCCATTTTTCTTCCGCACTGGGACAAGGTTGGATACCCATTGAGTATGTCTAACAGGAAAAATTATTTTAGCACTTAGGAGTTTATTCAATTCTTTTTGTATGGTCGGTTCTAGTTTAGGATGCATTTTCCTCAGTTTCTGTTGGAAGGGTAAGGTTTGGGGTTTCATCGGGAAGACACGCTGTATAATATTAGGATCAAAAGTTTTAAGATCATCGTAAGTCCGTGCAAAGACATCTTTGAATTCTTTAAATAATTTAACAAAAGCAACTTTTTCTTGTCTAGAACATCCCAAGCCTAAGTTGATACACTGAGGATTTTCACTAGTCCCTAAATTGACTTTTTCATAAGACAATGAGTAACTGTCGGTTTTGCAATTGACCATCTTTTTAAATTTATCTTCAAAATCAAAAAACTTTTCTAGTCTAGCAACAGATTTGGGTATGAGATTTACCATGTCCGATAGAGCTTTTGGAGATTTCGGATTAGGTATTACCGTAAAGTCATGCAAATTGTCGTCGTGTGTTTGTTCATCTATTACAGCGCCTCGAAAAGTTTCTTCCATGTGCAAAAAGCTAATGATTTGCTGATCATCATCAAATACTCTCCAGTTTGTGATATTGTTAGGAACAGATGGTCGAAACAATAGCTCCACAGAGAATGCGTTTGGGGATAAGTCTTCTGCAGGAAGAAGTTTAGAGGCAACATTAGCTAGTAGATCTGCTTCAGCATTATTTAATCTAGGAATGGAATTTATATTAAAAGCAGAAAATTTGTTCATTAAACTCCATACCTCAGACTGGTAACATTTGAGATGCGGGGAAAGATAGTGTATAGAATTTCTCACCTGCCTGACCACTATCTCAGAGTCGCTGAATACAACCAGATTTTGAATGTGCATGTCCAAGGCTTTTTTGAGACCTTGCAGTAAAGCCTCATATTCTGTAGTATTGTTAGTACAATCAAATTCTAGACTACAAGCCAATAATGTTTTGTTACCTGCCGGATCGATAATGATGCATCTTGTACCAACTCCTTCTTTAGACTTGGAACCGTCGAAATATAGAGACCAAATTTGATTTCCATTGGGCTCATAGGAGTGTTGCATAGAAGTTGTTGGTTGCATACATGTCACGATCTCAAACTGTTGTTCTGGATGGATGATAGGTGAAGCTTCAGCCGTAAAATTTTCGAAGAAGGTGTCCATCCCTTGGACTTCAGGTGAATCAGCAGGAGGTATGTATGGTTCATTTGGGTCATTCAAGTCTGTTACCGTGAACTTGAGGTAACACTCATGATTCACCCTGATCTTGTTGGGCTTACCGTTTTCTCGAAGCCATAAGTGAGATCAGTCCGTTGCGAAGTAACCATGTAGCTGCTCCGACTAGTCCCTGCTTAAAAATAGACCATATACTTCTGAAATATCCACCACAATTATATCAATAACCTGATGAACCTTTGGGTTAGACGATAATCTAATCAATACATTTTTCAATTCGCCTATAACTTTAACATCTGTTCGATTAAGTTGTATGATTTTCAAAGAAGATGGTTCTACTTCGGCGTTAATCTTCTGGAAAACTGACGAAGGCATTACATTTGACGATGCTCCTGAGTCAAGCATACAATTATGCATATTTCTGTTGAAGATTTCAAAAGTTAAAAGAAAAGGAGGTACATTCTTGCGAGTACTTAGAGTAGTAGCTTGTGATTTCTTACTCACAGTTTCTAATGCTACTTTATCTACATTACTTGCGTTATTTACATTATTTACATTCTTTACAGGAGGTACACGAAGGCTTCCTTTATCTTGAGGATCATGATTATTTTTTGTGGAAGTCTTCTGCGGAGCTTTTCTTTGCACAACCTTATTACCATTTGAGTTACCATTCTTGCCATTGTCTGAAATATTTTGCAACATCTTCTGTAACAAAAATGGAAACTTCAACAACTCATAAATAGAAATGTTAGCCCGTAATTTTTTAATATCTTCAACAACATCATAATCTAATTTAGGTTTGGCATTACTTTGTTTAGTTTCTACTGATTTAGATGGCTTTGGAGGTGAAGTTGTAGTGTTCTCGGCAGGAGGTTTGTTTGTTGTCTTACTCCTAGTGTTGTAAGGGTGAACAGTCTCGAATTTAGCTTGAAAGATACTATCCGAGAAGTGTCCAAAGATGTTTGGAGAATAATCTTCTTCTTGATTTGTTTCCTGCTCGACTTCCTCTTGAGGGATTTCAGGAGGAATCAAGTCATCTTGGGCTCCTAGAATAGCCTGGAGAGCGCATTGCAAACTTTCTAGGTTCAAGCCTTCGGAGTTTGGATTAGGCCGGTTGGAGGGAAAAGGCTTTCAGAAAGGAGGTTTGTAGGGTCCTTTACTCGAAGAGGCTTCTTCAGTCGACCTTTTTAAATCTATAACTTGATTAGATAATTTTTGTACAACTTTGGTTAAATTTTCCAAATCAGAGTTTTCAGGTTGTGTTTTGTTTTGTGTAGGTCTGGGGAGAATTTCAATCTTCCTTTTGGAAGAAGAAACAGTCTCAGTTTCGTTGCTAGAAGAGTCCTTAAGACTAAGTATATATTTTTCAATCTGAGTAGCCTCTTCAAAGGCTTCTAACAATGTGGCCTTTTTAGATCGTTTCACCCAAATAGCTATACTTTGATGTAGAGCTTTAGTGTAGTAAGCTATTACAAGACTCTCAGCAGGCATAGAATCTACAGGGATTCGATTTTTAAGGGTTAAGAATCTTTGATTAAAATCTTTAACTTTTTCTTTTGAGTTCATTTTTAAGCTTGAAAGATCCATGACTAAGACTTCCGGAGGTTTTCCATCTCTGAATTTTTCCAAAAAGCATGACTCAAAATTTTCCCAAGACACTATGGTATGGGGCTGTTGGGAAAAGTACCAAGTGGACGCATTACCCTCAAAGGTGTAAGGGAACAACCTACAGACAACATCTTCATGTTCAACATTACGGAGTCTGATGGCTAACATAAATTTTTTGATATGATCTTCGACTATCTGTTTTGAATCAGGATCAAACTTAGGGAGCCATTTCTCCGGATGCTTAGGTAAAGGGTGTTGGGCACCAGGTACAGCTACAACATCCTAGTCCAACCAGGGTCTAGCAGGGTTGTTCTGATTTGCCATTGGGGAA
The DNA here is from genome assembly GCA_009831015.1 of Picea engelmannii. Taxonomy (NCBI): domain Eukaryota; kingdom Viridiplantae; phylum Streptophyta; class Pinopsida; order Pinales; family Pinaceae; genus Picea; species Picea engelmannii. The sequence goes on from ML785347.1 coordinate 133,043, forward strand.
TTGGGTGTGGAAGGCTGAGAAGGTGGATTGCATTCATCAGAAGAGGAATCTCCTCCAGAAGAGGAAGGAGATGAGGGAGGTGGTGAAGGAGGTATCCCAGATCCTCTTACAGCAGGATTTGTGTTTGGATCTATAGGATTCACAGTGAGGTCTATATCACCTAACTGTTCTCTGATATCAGAGAAGTCTAAAGTTTGACCCCACGGGCGGTTTGGTCGCCTAAGACTGGCTAAGGCACTATGTTTTTTGATAAGATATTGACGAACGATCTCTTGGAAATCACCACCTGTAGGATTAGGGGTTGCTGGTTCAACTGTGATCTGTGGATCTTCGGTTGAAGTAGTTACTGTTTGAGGGGGGATATTATCTTATGAACGGCTTCTAGTCACTATAGGGGTGCGATTAGGTGGAGGAGGAGTCTTGCGACCACCTCGTGCCATTAATTAAGTTCATGCCCTCCTTCTAGCGCCATTTGTTGACGGGCGAAATTGTCCATCCATCAATTGAGAGAGTGGAACCGGTCCGGGGTTGTCTAAATAACCCAAGCCGTTTGGAATGAACCACCCTGACGAGTTTAATGGCTCCGTTGGCCGCTCTAAGGTATTTTAAGAAAACCAAAGAGAAAACTAATCTAACTAACTAATCTAGCTAAAACAAATAAAACAAACTAAAACTAAATAAAACTAATAAAAGAAACTAACTAAAAATAAAATAAACTAACACACTAATCTAATTAAAACAAACTACTAAATAAACTAAAACTAATTATAAAATACTCTAACTATTATATACAATCTACTAATTACTATTATAATAACTCAAATCAACTATCTAATTACCAGCTCCAATATTACTTATTCACAAATGTACATTATAAACAACCTACATATTTAATTAAAACCTGCAAAACTCATGTGTTTTCTGCCCTTAGACATCCAAGACTCCTTTTTTTTATTTTCTATATTTTATGAAAAAGAAATAAACATTACTGAAATTAAACAATCTAATATATTTACTGAAATTAAACAATCTAATATAAATCTACTTAAACTTATATCTAAATTAAACTACTAATGAAAACAGTAAACAAACAAGTGACTAACTGACCTGGAAACGCTCCAAGTCTTCCCTGTGTGTGATGGCTTCAAAGCTGGTCGGAGGAAGGAAACTCGCACCGGTTAGTCCATGATCTTCTCGTAAACGATTGGCTGTGGTGCTTCTTGAAGTGTTTACTGGACAAACAAGACATAAAAGATCATAATAACTATATGATTATAAATCTCTGCAATAAGGGAAACCTGTTATGCAAAAACTTATATATAACAATTCAATTCATGAAGAAGATAAACCTGTCATTCATAAACTGAATTAGACAATTGTTATGTCTTTTATACACTTGGAAGAAACTAGATATGAATTACAATGATTAAAATTATATCATTTGCATTTGGTTTAGATAGCTAAAGTAGTCATAAACCATACACAAATTGATATACACAACATGAAACAAAATGTTGATATAATGAGAAGCTAAAGGTGTGACAAAACACCAAATTCTGCTTCAGTCTGTATTAAATCTTCATATCCTTGTTCTCCCATGAATGAGGATGTATCATTATTACAAAAATCATAAGTATATATAGGTCTCTTCACAAGGTAAAACTTCCTTGTGGATAATATCAAATTGTTTTACATAATCTGGGAGATACCCCAAAATCACCTAAACTAAAAAAATGAAATACAAGTGAAATCTTTGAAACATCCCCTAACTGTTCATCAACTCAATTGCAATTTTGAATTTACCTGCAATAGAACAAAATTATCAAATTAGAGAGATATTTCAGTAACAAAACACTAAAAACTTGATTCTACAGACTTAGCTACAGAATCATCTGATTATGTAGCTAGTCTAAAATAGCATATAGGACCAGATAGAAATCAAACCAAATCTTTTTTTTAAAACAATCTAATTTAATTTCCTTTTAATAAACATAAAATTGAATTACTAATGGTTCAAACAAATTTATCATTCAAGTTAACAAAATCGAAAGGGATGCAATCGGGACAGGGTAAGAATGCTCTGTTTTTTCAGTTGCCATAAAATCAGGTCAAATAGTAACCGAACTGTTTCATAGCCAATGAAATCAATGGTGAATCATATTGCATAAGATACGATTTAATTAAAAATCAATACAATCATAATCGATTTGTTACAGCTGTATAAGATTCATATCGTTTTGATCAAACGCCAATATGGGAAAACTGTTACGATTATAGTCAAATAACATTCATCAAACTTCACCATAGATTTGAATCGTTGAGCGTTTACACAGTCAACAAATAGGATCACGTAATGATCGTAACCATCAACAGCAGTGATAACCATAAAATGGGAAATAATCAAATTGAATCGTGATTGAGTCAAATATAGAAACAAATCGTAATCATGGGCATGATCACTTTCGTTCCCAAATCAAATTTAAACAATATATTTGTTGCAATATGAATCGAGCTGATAACACGGTCAAATGATGCGAATCGACAGGTTGGATATAACAGTCATGATTCGAATCTATTCGCAATTTGGTTATGCAATAACAGAATGGTATTTGAATTGGTCAAAAAGACATGGAATATAAAATCACAATAGTTAACCATAACTGCCAATAGACTATAACCAAATCAAAATGAGATATTCACTGTGTTCAAAATTAGAATACCAGAAACTGTCTGCGTTTAGAAAAGATATTAACAATAGAGTATTCAATTGAAATCAAATTAAAACAATCAAATCTATAACACGGTCAAGTGAATCAAAGCCAAATCCAATCGAAACTTAAAACAATAACGAAATTCGATTTATCAAAACAAAATTATATACAATAATGCTTGCTTATGTGACAAATAAAATCCACGGTGTAAACAGATATGTGGGTTTATCATATAAACAGGTGATATTCATACCAGTGAGGTTTCTCGAGCTATGCCAATTTTGAATTGACGACCGTTGTAGCCGACTCCACATTCTTAAATAGAATCGAACCTGTTGTTCACTGTTTCTTATCAGTGGATGGCATATTTGCCTTTTGACTGGTGAGCTTTGCAACTTGATCCTCCAGAGCATGAATTCTGGACTGCAACATTGGCACGTCGAGGCAATACATTTCTAACCATGAGCCACGCTGATCACATGGTGGAGCAGCTGGTTCGGCTAGAGCAGGAGGGGGTTTTGACAAGTCACCGGGGTTTTCAGAAGGCATTTTGATGCCTGGATAATTAGGATCATTTTGCAAGAAAGGTGGTAGGTTTTTGACAAAATCGTATGAGGGTTTGTCACACAGACCTTCAGAATAGGGATACTCACTTGCCAGGTAACGTTCAACCTCTGAGTGAGAATCTTCACTCACCATGATAGGGTCAGGGTTGATAGGAGGTTTCGGTTTGTTTCTTGCCATGCGAGATATTAACCGGGCGTTCTTCTTGCCTTTAGAATTCGCAGTAGGTTTAGCCCTAGGTCTTTTAGCCACGGGTTTAACATTTTCCACATCTTTGATCACAGAATTGGGTAGGTCAATAGGTGAGTCGAGTAGGGGTTTGCGTAACAGAGCACTGTAAGGCATAGGGGGTACTAACTTGCTCTCGCTCACCACAGGTTTTTCAACCTGTGGTGGGCTTGAGTCCTCGACATTATTTTGAATAAGAAAATCATTCCAACAGTCTCGGTGTAACCCCAAATGACAAACCACAAGCATTTTAATTAAACCAAAATGAAATAGGTTGTTATTGGCCTAGTTCCGTTTGTATCTTTTAGACATTTTAAACAGACTCCTATGCAAGTAGTAAGGCATATTAAGCTCATAGCCCATGAAAACCATAATTAGCTGAAGGTGGTACAAGAAAGCGAAACCATACCTGCCCTCGCAGGTAATGAACTGCTTGGTTATCATCAGCAAGTCATGCCATCGTTGCTTTAGCATATTCGTGGGAAAACCTTTGTCACAGGAGTTCACCCTTCGTGACTGGAAGAGCAATGTCCATGGGACATCTTCCACTTTGCAATTTTTTGACCATTTATGTCCAGTAGCAGGGAGACCGGTAGCTAAACTGAGAAATTGCTCGTCAATTTCCAATTGCACATCCCCAACCTTGGCTCGACAGCCATCAAAGGTTAATGCGAATTGCCGAGCCACACAAGGGTTAAAACCATCAAACTTCTGTATGAACGGGAGCCATCTGAATTCCTCAAGGTCACTGTAAGCACTATCGAACATCAACAATGCCTGGCTACCATTGGGTTCATCCCTTACGACCGGAGCCATGGTGTGGGCGCATGGTAGGGTTCGGATTAAACACACAGGAGCAAAATCATTTGGCTTACAGCTGAGAACGATGAAAGGGGAGGCAAATTAATGTACGCCTGCGAGGGTGGTGGGATTATCCACCACCATGCAAAGAAGTAATGACAAAGTACAACCCCTGTTCAATCAATAATAACATAAACCAAAATATTCGGCCAACTCTAGATTTAAACGGTGGATGATAATATACCAATGCGCCAATCTATGGTTTGAAACCATGAATGTTCAATATTAAATCAAACCCATAAATTAAAAATGTGCCATTGTATAACTTCAAACTATTTCCATTCAATATGAAATCAAACTCATATGTTACCCATTGCTTGTTGCATAATGTGGGATCAAAGTTTATAAAAACATTGTGATAAGAGATTTCATAAAATCGACAAGACAAGAGCTTATAATAGTAAGGATCATATTATATGAAAAACCAAAATCAACCATGACCCCTCTATAATCAAGTATAACTCATAAATTCACATGCTCAATACCTTCTCAATCAAATAAAAATCAAGTTGCGCAATCAAAGTAAGAATAGGCAAATGGACATAGTTTGAAAAATCATTCCAGCCACATAATAATAAACCAAAGGTAAGTACCAATTAGAATATCAATAAGAAGCTCATGACAGTTCAAATAACGATGGAGGAGTTTTCACGCTTTCAGTCGTGAAAAAATAAATCGAAACTAATTAGCAATTGTCGCATGAAATGAAAATATCGTCTATTTGAAAAATGTGACGTCAATTTGAAGTTCAGTAGACGTAGGTGCAGGCAGCTTTTAAGGCAATAGAAAAAATTGTATTGGCTGCCAACAGGTTCGTATGGCGATATTCTAACTAAAATGGAGTGTGATTTTTTGGTGGAGGAAAATCTTGCCATAGTTGAATATGTCCATTGAATATGTGTCTTTGGAATTGTTCAAGGAAGGATTCTGAGAGAGGTACCTATATGATGATTTCAATGAGGATCAACTTAATGAATTCAATTCTTTACGAAAAGTTAGTCGTATAGTACCTCAGTATGAGGCTAGGTTTATGGAGTTCTTATGATATACTCCACATATGAACACTAAAAATTTAAAATTGAATAATTGTTTTTTTTGTCTGAACTACAACATTCGTTCTAAGGTGAGGATCTTGAAGCCCCAAACTTTGCATGATACAGTACAGAAAGATTTTATCACTGAAGAAGATTTGAATAGCGGGGGTCAAGGTAGGACTCCTTCTAGGTATATAGGACCGACACCATTTAGAGCATTGTGACAATAGGCACCCATTGGACAGACTTCTAGGAGATGTGATACACATAGAGCATCTAGATTTTCTACACCATGCAGACAGGTTTCCAATCAAAGGAATTTTTATAGAGCACCATCGCAGCAACAACCACATTGTCCTCAACAGTAGCATCAGTATGGATCCATTCTATAGAACAAATTGGGACCTTATATCCCTATACTAATAGATTCTTCCTCTAGATCTACGAGTACCATCCCTAAAACCAGATGTTGGACTTGTGGAGAAACCAACTATTAGAGAGATTTTCCTATTGAAAGGGAGATAACTTATGGATTAGTAGGACAAATGATAGTAGGATATGTGGGAAAGTCCCATAGGATTCATGCAGTGGTGAATAATTGTTAGGCTGAGCACCGGTATACAGTGCTCAAGACTTCAACTATGATATCATATCAACAATTTAGTATTTTGATAGATCTGGGAGATGCTAAGAGTTTGATTTCTAGTGTTATGCTCAAAATAATTAAGGTGAACAAATTCAAACAAGATGAGTTTATATATGTAGAATTGGCATCTAGAGCCAAGCAAAAATTTGGACGAAAGGTTAGAAATTGTAAAATTAATTTGGGTGAAATCATCGCAAGTGTAAATTTTTTTGTCACAACCCTGGGATCCTACGACATTGTGATTGGAATGGATTGGTTAGAATCACACGATTTGATACTTAACAGTAAGATGAAAATATTAAGGTTAATTGATCATTTGAGATAGAATAGAGTAATTGTAGGAAGAAACCAAGGAGTATTGCTAATATTTGGTACTTCCCTACAATTGAAGAAAAATATGTGCAAGGAATGTAATATGTATTCCATATTATCTCTTAATGAAAAGGGTGATGGAAATATTCAAAGAATTTCTAGTAGTATCATAGTTTGTTGATGTTTTTCCTGAGGAACTATCGGGTTTACCAGCAAAAAGAGAATTGGAATTTACTATAGATATAAAAACTAGAAAAAAACCAATTTATATAACGCCATATCGGATGTTGACACCTTAATTGTTAGAGTTAAATATGAAATTGAAGGATTTATTAGATTTGGGACTTATATGTCTGAGTGTGACTTATACGTCTGAGTGTATCACCGTGGGGTGTGTTGTTCCTAAGATTACCCTTAAGGCTCAAAAAAGTAATGTCAAGGCATTATAAATATAAGCGTATGTTTTTTGAAAGGTTCTTTTTCTTCCGTTAGTTATATAAAAATTAATCCTCAAATGCAAATAAGGACAGAACAGGTGAGAGGCCATAATTTGTCGTCTCAGTCGATTAATAAAATCTAATGATGTGAGGGAAACATACAAAATTGTTAAACAAAATGAGGTGTCACTGCAAGATGAATCTTACCTTGTTCACAGTAAAAGAAATTAAAGAGTGCACCCTCGTAAGGATATGAGACACAATAATCCAAGTAGCTCACAGGTCTTGTATTTACTTATAACAAATATAGAGGAAAAATTTCTTGTCTATAAAACAACTGATAAAATGTGATTACAATAGTAGTGGTACTAAATTGCAATCATTCACTTATCAAGGAATGACATAAGGGAAACAAGAAATATGGAAGACAAGAGGAAAACATAACTCAAACTACACAAAAAATGGAATCCCTATCTTCACTTGTATTAATTCTCACGAAATGAGAGTTTTTTATTAATACATCCAACAAGAAGCAACTCCTGTTAAGTATTTAAACTATGTATTTATAAAAAAAATGTTCTCAACCCTAAACAGTTGGAATTCTCATAATTTAAGAAACAGTAAATATTACAATATGTAGAATTAGAAGAGTTCCATTTGTATCTTCTATGTCCCTTCTCCTACTAGAATAGACGTTTCTTATTATTGTCTTCCATATCATAAACAACTGGCCCCTAATTATGACATGAGTGAATGGTATGCACAACTTGTCTCATGTGTTCCTGAATGTGCTGGATTTTCCTTGCTCGACACACTAAAAACATCTCCTACGAATAGGGATGATTTTAAGGATGTAAATTTATTTTAAAATGTAGAAACCTTGGCAAATATTACTAATCCTTCATATGTCAACTATAAATGTTTGGCGATATTTTTTTAGAAATATTCAAGTTTCTACGTATTTTATATAGTTTTTATAAAATTTTGGCGATTTTTAAGGTAAAATAATTTTATCCTATAAAATTTGGGCGAATCATTTTTAAAATAGCAAATCTCATTTTTGGAAAAACCATGGAAAATTAGCCCATGAGCAAAATTTAGCCCCTAAAATCATCCCTGCCTACGAATTGCACCACCAACCTGGAAGGCTCTATTGTGTCATTTGCCTCAAAAGTATATAACTTCTTTTCTATGTGAGGCAGCCTATCTTCCATTTTCCCAACTTCTAAAGATAAATACTGTAGCCACAAGCTAGGATTGACTATCCACTCATTAATCTGGATAATTTCAATCTGTTTCAATTGCAAGATTCTGGCCCAAGATTCTTCCATTCTTGTCTTGGAAGTAAGTTGATGTTTTGCAATATCAATTTGCCCTAGGGCTTCAAAGATACTATCTCTTTCAATGTCCAATGATTCTTTTTTGAGTGAGGAGGAGGCTTCTTCACAATATTTCTTCACTTTTTTGGCTAATCTCTTACTTTCAACTATATTAGCCTCCTAGGTTTTAAGTATTATATCACCTCGAGTTTGTTCTGAAAGAGGCAATCTAGTGACCTTGTCTACTTCCTCCTTTGCTGATGATAAAACAACCTCTTGGAATGTCCCTCTAGCTGTAGTGGCCTCTCTCTCCTTTATTCAAATATTATTTAAAGAATTGTCTGCCAACCGATGATAATTTTGAATAGCTTTTATTCTGGTAAAAAGGTTTTGCTAAGTTGATTCTAGCTTCTCCTGCACCTCCAAGGCCTAGGCTTCAAAAACCGCCACATTCACTAAAGTGTTCTCAATAAAGTTTATTTTAGCCTAGAGTTGTTTTATAATTTCTTCTCATTGAATAGCTAGTTCCCTATTTTCTTGTGAATTCCTATGCATTTCATCAAGACTGATTTTAAGTTGCTGAATTTCCTGACTATTGCAGGCTCTGATCTGCTCAAAAACGTTTTTCATCTTGCTTCTAACACTCCGTTCTACAATATTTACTTGGTTTTGCAACTAGCTCACCAAGAGATCCTTCTGCTCCAATTGTTCCTTTAGGTTCCCAATTGAATACTGGTTTGTTGTGGCAAAATATCCCAATGAGCCTACCACTTTCATATCGAACTCTTCTTATTCTAAGGCATGACCGTCATATAACACTCTATATCTCTTGACAGTTGCACCCTCCCTTTGGTGAGTTTCTCTTTTCACAACATCTCTCCTCTTTTTGGTGAAGAAGAATTCGGAAGGGGGTATCTCTTCCACCAAAATAGGCGTAAGATATTTTATAAACACTACTTTGCCACTCGGGTTCCCTCTATTGTACTCTAAAGGTGCGATAGATTGAATAGGGATTTCAATCTCGATGGATGGTTGTTGCCCAACTGTGTGAGTAGTTGATTTGTCCGTTGTGGACAGTGGTTTTTCTTCCCCCTTTTTTATCAAGGTCTCGACCTAAAATTTAGTTTAATTATCTGGTGGATTTGTCAATGTAGTGTCCTCCTTTTGTGTCAAAGCCTCAATTTTTTCCAAATGTTCTTGAATATCCTGTTTGTTGGAGCTCCCTGTTTGTAAACTCTGGGTCGCAGTTTCCTGTGCAGCTGGAGACATCGGGGTTTCTCCCTGCAAGACTTTGGGAGGGATATTTCTTTGGTTTCTTTGAAAATTATATAATTCAGCTACTTTTTTAGGAGCCAGAGTTTGGACTCGACTCAAAAGTTCCTGATAAGATCTCTCTCCTCGAAATATCTCATCATGTGGGGAATCTTCATTCTTGTATCTTTTTAAATTGGAAAGAGCCATGTGATTTCCCACGATCTTCTGAAGATCATGTTTCTTGAATTCAGTATTTACAAGCTTGATGTCTTCCAGGGCCATGACCTCTACTTTTGAGTGGCTGAAATCTAACAGTGTGAACATACCAATCTACAAAGGAAAGGTGGGCCATACCTTTTTCTACAATGACTTTAGATCTTTACTGATTCCACCCAGTACAGTTTGATGTGGTACCTTTCTGCACACCAATCAATTTGGTAGAAACTTGCGTAAAACATGTGGAGGTACAAAACACCCAAAAACCCTGATATAAGAGAACTGGTCTTCAATGTACCAATCTGCTATTTTTCCCAGGTTGGTCACTATCTTGTCAAAAATTCTGGGAGGTGGACACCTGTATATAGCAATATGCATCGACACCACCACATAGTTATAGATTTCTTAGAAGAAATATTTTTCTTTATCCTCCCACAACTTGGAGTGATAGAAGTGTATTGGTTCAACATTGGTCGGAGTCTAGCTCCATCCCATCAAAGGGAATGGCGTCATGAAACATATGACATCCATAATATAAGAAAACATGTAAAATGGGGCAGGTTTCCCTTTGGATTTCAATAACGGATACTCTATTATTTCTCTGACCAAATTGTCGGATAATATTTTGGCCCAATCAAAGGAATACCCATCTGCTACTGTATGCATGATTGGCACCCATGGTAATAAGAAATGAGCACAATTTTCTTTCCCAAAAATCAAACATAAAATCATGGATAGATACATCATGTGAGGCTCTAATGAGGAAACAACATACACACCATGTGTGTCTGCTCTAAATTTTTCAGGACATGAACACCAATTCTTGATCAATTCGGGTAGGTTTCGTCCATATTTCGTGCATTAATTTTTGTTGAATTCCATTAAGAAAGTGGCTTTATAAATGTAATTGGGAACTGGGGATAATTTGTACATCACCTAGAAATTATCTGGTCAAGAAGACCCAACTACAACCTTTTACGCATTTCATATACTCATGGTCGAGAGGTCCGCATTCTCCAGTGCCCAACCAATCATATCATTATAAGACATGAGCCTAGGTCGCATTGCTATTTTATGAAACACTGATTGAGAAACATATTTGTGTCTCGTAGCTTGGGTTTCAGTCCCCTCATTTCCCAAATCATCTGGACAATTGATCAATTCAGATTGTAGAATATTGAATACCTGTGTCCAGGTTTTCACGAAATTTATGGTTCTGGGTGACGTGTCTGAGAAGATGTCTGTGTTTGGGTTTGAGATTTCACCCGACGCTTTATTTGTTCTATGAGGAGCCATGGTATCACAAGATCAAATATATGTTACCTGTGACAAGAAATATGCAAACTTCTTATCTTGAAAACTTGTTGTCTTGTGAAAACGCAGAATGAAATTCAAACTTCAATATCTTTTTCCCCTTAATTGTATCGATTTTATAAATACCTTTACTGACGAAGTATTCACTTTCCTTAATGAAAAATATTTATGTGGTGGTCGAGGATATTATTTGAAATGATTTTCATAGATAGATTATTAATTTCATTAATTTATAGTGGTTTGCAATTAGAAGTTTTGACAAACAACATTTGAATTTACCCGAGTTATGACTCAGTGAAAAAATTATCATGAGATAATCCTCATTAAAACATTAGTTAATGACATTTATCGTTAAGTATTTTTAGGGGTGTAGGACCTTGGGATATCCTATAATAGTTAAAGCTATGATTTATGAAACACAAAATCGTGAAATGATTAATTAATTTTAATCATGTTTAACCTGTTAAATAATCTTGCTTAACCTCAAGTATTTTGGGGTTTCGGAGCTTGGGATATCCTATAATAGTTCAAGCTATGATTTTCGAAAAGCAAAATCACGAAATGACTAATTATCTGTTAATCGTTAATTAACCCTGCTTAACGCTTAAGACATTTTGGGAGTTCGGGCTTCGTGAATTAGGGATATGATATGTGGCGAATGCCCAAAATCCGAAATTGCGAAACTATTATTTGATTTTTCTAATTGGGTTTTAGTTTCTTTTTAGGTATTTATCACTTCATATATTTTGTTAATTAACTTCATTTAAAACTCTGACAGGTCATTTTATAGAAATATGCATCAAAGAGTATGGGGTATACGTGTGTGGTGACTAGGATCTGTCGAACGCTTTTTGCATATCAGGGTTTTGAAAGAGCGACATGTTAACACACCTGAAGTGAGAAACTCTGAAATCCAAAGTTTCAAAGTGAGTCTTTAGAGGTTTTGAACTTTTTAACATTGAGGTGGCTCCAAACATTCGGGAAAAGTGGAAGCATTCGATCAATTGGAGAAATCAATCGACAACGGACCTTGTGCGTTCCTTAAGAATTTAAGGCAGAAAAAATTATCTTTTGGAAATCGGCTTCTAAGTTAAAGTGAAAGGATAGGAAAACTCATTAGGATTATAATTTTAAAAGTGTTCCAATAGGATGCACGATTAATTTTTATAAGAAATAAGGATGGATCGTGGAGGATTTTCATTGATTGTTGTCAATTAAACAAACCCAGAATCAAGAATCGATACCCATCATCGAGAATTGATGACTTATTTGATCAAAAGAAGGTAGTGACCATGTTTTCAAAGATTGATTTAAGATTGGCATATCACCAGTTGCAAATCAAAGACGAATAAATTCCTAGAGAAGGTATCGATATGGATCTAGTGAAGGTAGAGGATATTATGGAATGGCCATCACCAAAAAAAGTAAAAGAAGTATGTAGTTTTATGGGATTAGCAGGTTACTATAGGTGTTTTGTCGAAGGTTTTTCAAAAATAGAAAATCCAATTATGAAACTCCAACAGAAGAATAAGAAATTCGTATGGTCAAAAAAATGCACTAAAGAATTTTAGAATCTTAAATAATTATTTAGAACAACAACAATACTGAAGGTTCCAAATATGGAAAAGTAATTCTTGGTATGCACTAACGCATCCAAGGAAGGATTAGGGGGATTAATAATGCAAGAAGGTTGATTTATCACATATATTTCAAGGAAACTAAGAAGACATGAAGAGAATTATGCAACAAATGGCTTGTAATTATTAGCATTTGTTTACGGCTTACGAGATTGGAGACACTACCTTTTTGGATGGAAATTGGAGTTGAAAACTGATCATAGTGGATTGCAACACATTTTTACTTAGAGTGACTTGAACACGCGACAAAGACATTGGTCAAAATTTTTAAGTGAGTATGATTTTGAGATCACGTACATAAAGGAAAATTTAATAGAGTAGCAAATGAATTGAGTCGAAGATCCCACATTTTCTTAGTAATACCCCTAAAGATGAATCTTTGAGAAAATGTTTTAGCATTATAGATTGATGATGACTAATACAAAGAAGTAAAAGACATTATTAGACAAGATACCATTATGGTGCCAAGATATCAGGTATATTCCTTGGACAATGACGAGCTACTAAGATATAATGGAATAATTTATGTACCACAAAATGACGAATTGAGAAATTTAATTTTAAACGAAGCTCATCGAAAAATGTATATGGTTCATCCTGGAGTCATGACAAATGAAGGTAGATCTTAAACCACTATTCTTTTGGAAGAGGATGGAATATGTTATATTTATCTATGTGGTGAGGTGTCTTGAATGTTAGTAAGTGAAGGTAAAACATAGAGATCCAACAGGATTATTACAACCACATGTGATTCCTGAATCGAAATGGGAAGTCATATCGATGGATTTTAATGTTGGATTTCCATTGACGACAAGGAGACATGATTATATTTTTTTGTTTGTTGACTCATTGATAAAGATTGCACATTTTATCCTAGTTTGCACAACATATCAAACACCTGACATAGCTAGAATTTTTGTTAATGGAATTGTGAGATTCCATGGTGTACCGAGAAAGATAATATCCGATCGAGGATCGGTATTCAGTGGACATTTTTGGACTAGTTTCCAAGAGGATTTGGGAATGGAATTAAATTTTAGTACAACATATCAACCCGAAATAGATGGACAAACTGAATGAATGAATCAAATTTTAGAATATATTCTTTGAATGCATGTGATGGATCAACATAAACAATGGGATTTGTTTTACCATTGGTATAATTTGCGTACAACAAAAATTATTGGAGTTCGATAAAGATGGCACCTTTTGAGTTTCTATACAGATGACTCTGTTAGAAACCTTTGAGTTTGGATCGACTAGAGGATAGGGTCCTGGTGGGACTGAAAGTGATCTAGGAAATGGAATATTAGGTGAGAACCATAAGGAAAAGGATTAGAGAAGCGCAAGACTGACAAAAGGGTTATGCAGATGTGCATCGTATAGACGTATTCATGAGGTTGGTGATAACGTGTTCTTGTGGGTGAAGCTACATAAGAGTTTTATTGTGTTTGGAAAGGGTGCCAAACTCTGTCCAAGGTTTGTGGGACCTTTCAAGGTTGTATAAAAAAGAGGACCTGTGTCTTACCAACTAGCCTTACCTGATCCTTTGAGGAGTATGCATGATGTATTTCATGTTTCAATATTATGTCATTATATATCATATCCATAACATGTTATTGATATGAGTTCATTGCAAGTATCAGACAAGGATTCTCTCATAGTGGATCCAATCTACATATTGGACCATCGCACTTAACAGATATGAAATCGATTGGTATTTAGGTCAAACTCAAGTGGGATAGTTATATTCCACATTCTGCCACTTGGGAGGATGCACATGAGATGCATCAACAATTTCCATATTTATTTTGAAAATTTTATAGATAAATTAGTATCACCTATATTATTTATTTCATTATTAGACTCTACAAACTTTGAGACGAAGTCTAAAACAAGAGGGGGTGTATGTAACATCTGAATTTTCACGGGAGAAATTTTCATAACAGATATTATTCTTTGAGGAAACTTCCATGCACATTATCTGGCTAAACATGATACTTTATGATTATCTTATTTGGTTTATGAGTTAAACTTAATGCTATAATTAAATGGTGAAATTTTTATATATTATTTGTATTGATGTATAACATTGACAGATATTATGATGAGGTTTCGTGAGTGTGCAGGAAACATAATGCGACGAAGATGATGATGGAATTGATAGAAAATCTTAGACTCCAGATTGAGTCAAGTAGTGGATGAATGACTTTGATTATGAGTACTTGATTTTATTACGCATGTGTTATGATGATGATTTTAGTATTCAATTTCATGTATGAGAGTTACTAATATTATCTTGTCAGTGGATGAAGACATGGTGACGCTTGCTACTATGACTCTGATATGGAGTAAAGGGGTCATACAAAGATATCATATTGATGAGGGAGAGGTGTGGTAGCGTCCATTCAGAGCCTACTAGCACTCCTGTTGTGACCTAAACTTAAGGTTAATGAATACCTTGTTCCCGAGAGGTTCACGATGTTGTGAGGAAAGACTGAGGCAATTGCTCATGTGGATTTCTAAGGGGAGTGCAATAAGGCATATTCCTTATTTCTCAGTAATCCCTTAGTCTCACACAAGGTCGAAAAGTGGAGTATTGACTCCAATCGTCACACAAATTCCAAACTAATTCAAATGGCGAGTGGAACCCTTGGAGCACGTAGGTGTGTCTTGAAGAGCACGTTGCATGAATAAATTATTAAAGGATTAAAAGATCTCGAAGAGCATAGAAAATAAAATGAATTCTTAGAATGTATTAGAAGAGAAAATAAATTATATTAAGTTATAAACTTGAAACATAATAAAATGAAAGTCTAAAATGGTTATGTCTAAATGAATTTATATTAAAAGGGCATAAGTAAAAAAATTATACTAAATAAAATTGTTATACAGAGAATAAAATATTATGATATGTATCCAAATTGTTTTCATTTGGATCTATGTCACTGAAAACATATCTTTCTGATGGAGACATTGACTTGAATACTTTTAGCCAACATAAACAGAGAAGATTGGGCTTTCATCCACCAGTTCTAAATAATGTCATCATAGTCGTTATTAGTTAACTACAGTAGAACCGAACAACGTGGTAGAAAAGAGTTAGTTTTCTTAATGATTAAAGGATTAATTGTGGTAAAGTAACTGTTAGATACGATAAGCAACATATTAGTAAATGATTAATAAATAAAACTATTTTTTTTAAAACCTTTGGCGGATGTGTACTTGACGACCAATGATTGAGTGAGATAAGATTTATCTATACATCCCTGGATTGTAGATGCATTTTCTTCCCCTAAACTATGGAAGATTCCTTTAGACATTCCAATGAATAACCTTCATTTCGTTGCGGGACAATATTTTGAATTTTAGTAAATCTTAATTTAGTAAAATAAAAAAAATTATTATTGTCTCACGCTTGTAAAGCCCTACCTTGGAGTCTCTCTTAAGTTAAATTTAAGTCGAGTCCACAAATTTTCGGGCCTCGTTATTCTAGCTAATAATAGATCCTTTCTCTAAAGTCTTGAGTTGGCTAATTTAGGAATCAAGTAATAGGAATATGTTTCTCTCTTTTCCTTCGTTATCAATAAATTTTTATTTAGATTGGATTTTTAACCTTGACTAGGCATATAATAATGTTGTCAACAATATGGGTTGTCTTTATGGTATTTGACAATCAATTATGTTTGTAGACGCTATAGAACTTGGGTGATTATATTAAGTGTTCTTGTAAATTGTAACATGTTTTGTGTTAATTTTCTAGCCTCTTGGTTGTAAACGCTTCCATACATAGTGCATAAGTATTTGACAACTTTTGTTTTGTTGGGGTACTTTAATATATTTTGTTAATTGTATAGGGTTGGTTTCTTAGTTTATTAAGTCATGTATAGCATATACAATAGAACTATATAATACCTGGAGCAATGGAGAATGACTTCATCTTCATATGTACTTTTAATTAGAATGAATTAAATTTGACGTATGAAGGGTTCTTAATCTAGTTGACCATTATTTCTCCACATAATTAAATGATGGTTATAATTAATAGATGAATCATATCCATGATAGTGATATTTCAGCAATGTAGAATCTTAGAATAATTAAATTGATCTTCTTATATGTTTGTATTATTTGAGTTTAAATCTATACAATAAAGTTGAATGGCTTGTAATTTGATTGGAGTAATGTATTGTCTGCGCATTTACATAAATCATACACAATTAGTGTGTTGTTGTGCCACTTAATTAAGGTGATAAGACAATTGCAATTTTTCTCCATATTGCGTCCCTATGTGGATTCTTGGAAAATTCATATTATTCATCCCTGGCCTTCGAGTGAGTAGGGACTTGTTGGCATAGGGGAAGACCCAGGGTTCGAAGCTACAAGAGAGCACCAAAAAACCCTAACTACTGGCCCTTTCGGCAACACTTGCGAAGAAGATGAAGTCTCACCCGAGGTAGAGGCAGGGGTGGTTACAAGACTCAGGTGTCTGCAACCTTAGTTGGGACATAGATCTGTGATTATATCACTTATAGAGCACTTAGCATCGATCATTCATCAATATTGAGTCCCTATTATACTTCACTGATAACAGAGAGCATCAGAGTAGTCACTTGGATCTAAGGTAACTTAGCACTTAGCAACAGTAAATAGGTCAGATCCAGTAGTTCAGCACTAAGCATCTTCATACATATCATATCTACTATGCATACACATCTAATAATCACAAAGAATAAAAATATCCATCTAAATATATCAAAGGACATAGCAAAAGTAGAGATAAGAATGACAAGTCAAGGCACAAAGCATAACACACAGATTTATGTGGTTAACCCCCACCTTGGGGCTATGTCCACCGACTCTTCTTCTATATTATCGTCATCCAATTAGTTACAAGAACAAAGCCGTAAGAACCCTTACTTCGCACAGGACAGAAGATCTGCGCAACCTGCTAGATCCTTCTTCCTTTCCTTTCAACACAAATTCTTCTATATCTTCACACGGGGACTTGCACTAAGGTCTGCAAGTATATACAAAATGCACAAAACTCTCGATCACACATATCCCTTCTTGGACCTTATCCTATATCACATAGATACAATACAATCCTCTCCTACTAGATGCCTATGTGTTTATTTATACATACAAAATGGGCCTAAGCGTGGGTAAACCCATGGGTCAACATCCCTTTCCCATTACATTGTCCCAAAACCCAAAAAGGGACCCAAAACTGGGTCGAGATCCCTTGATCTCTGCTTTGTCTAGCGCTCCATCTTCGACAGGATGTCGAAGTCCCAAAAAGGGTCAAATATGACCAAGTAACTTCAAAACTTGTTCAGGGCCAATGGGACTATTAGTAATCGAATTTTTCTTTTCCTATTAACTTGACACAAATACCAATACTTTTTTAGTTTTTTAAGCAAAGTATCTTGAAATTCATACAAATTGATTTGGATTTCAAGTAATTTAACCTAAGATTTGAATTGCACCTCTTATTTGGCCTCTTCCCGAGGCAGAGGGAAACGATAATTTAGTCTATATTAATTTAAAGCATGCATTTTCATACTGGTTTTTGTCCAACAAAGTAATCCTAGAGATAACTATAGCATTACTTCTTAAAATTTAATTTTAAGATGGAATGTTTTTGCAATGCATAATCCATAGTAAGTTGATCTACCATTGCCAGCTATTCCACCATGAAAACCTGCCACCTACGCCACCATGCAAACCTGCCACCTACGCCTTCTGTACTTACCTACTAGTCCTTCATATTTTTTTCTCGAGAGTTGAATCTCATGCAACTATGTCTGTATCTATGATATAGAGTCTAATGCTCGTAAGCGTTATTTTGACTTCAACATAGTGATCCATTTCGTAAGCATTATTCTGACCGAAACATAGTGATCCAGTTCGTAAATGAGATCCTGAAGATGCAACTATTATTAAAAAATATCTTGATGCTAGTAAGCATTATTCTGACCGCAACATAGTGATCCAGTTCGTAAGCAAGATCTTGATGATGCAACTATTATTAAAGAAGAGCGAGAATCTAATTCTGTAGATTCTGGTCAAGTAGATCAATAGTTGCGACCTCCCCCACTGGTGGTAGAACTATAACATTGTCCAATGTTAGAACATTACGAAAATAAATAGGTGCAAATGATGAGGTAATACCAAGAGAGAGATTTTGTCACAGTCCTACCTATTCCTGAATTAGTGAGTGAACTAGAAGAAAATATATATAGATTAAGGAAAGAAGAAATATCTTACTTACAGATAGCGACGTTCTTTCCAGAGAAAGATTCCTAGGTTAGGGGGAGGCTCAGGGATCTTGTGTCTTGTGCTCGTTGAATGACCAAGTTGCAGAACCGGGTGAACTCTCTTCCACTTGGTACCACAGATTCCGGGTAACTGGCTTTAGACTTAGCTACTGCGTAGGGGTAAAATACTTCCACCAAGTGAATTTTCAACCTCGATTTTGTGTCTGCTATAGGTAAAAGGGACCTGGATCTGTTGCCTTCCCCACAAAAAACATATTTAAGTATAAGAAGTAAGTATAACTCTTCATCTTTCTCTCTATATGATGAATCTTGCTTATGAACTAGCACCATGACTACTTTTGGATCTGTAACTGTATATGATCTGTATATTAGAGTAATCTAGCCCTCCTCCCTTTGATTGGATTCATATGGGAGTTGAAAGAGTCTGTTTCATCCAATGACTTGGACAATGTGTTGACAACAAAGGCAGTACACTTCTCTTAACATTTCCTGTTATGATGCATCCTATTCATGAAATGTTCGAGATGAAACTAATGGAAAGATGTTGGTTTCAAAAAATCTATTTTGCATCCCCATGGATGGAAATGGTATTATTCAAAATCCATCGTGCAGGTTTTGTTGTTATCCTTGCAATACTGGCCTCATATATGCTTGTATTTGGGGTCTTCGTCTCTTTGGTGGGAAGTACGTTCTGTGCATTTCTTGCATTTGTTTTCCCAGCATTGTTTCACCTTAGAGATTTTAGAGGTTGTCTACATTTTTCACAAAAGGCCATTGATTTGTCCATTTTAGTTTGTGGAATAGTTTTTTCCATTTCTGTCACATATAGTACATGTGTTGATGTCTACATTAACGAATCTGTGACCCAAAGAGGTTCAGTCTAGTACAATGCAGACTGCTTCTAAGGAAATCCAATTGAAAGACCATAAGATAAATGAATTTAGAATTGGGCATTGGATCATAAATAAAGAAAGGCCTGGATATTATTGCGGGTAAGTAACATTTAGAATTCAAGAGAATACAAGGAAACAAGTTTGTAAAGACATGGGGCGGGTTTTACTTCTATGCTGAGAAACTTCCACAAAAAATACTACATAGTGCAGGGTACGATTGGCATTATGGATATTCTCTATGAGAGACACATTTCTTTAAGATTGTTGATTCAATGTTCAGTTTACCAGTGCTTTCTTGCAGAAACCTACTTGAACAAGCTCGATGTGGTTTATTAGATAATTGGAAGGTGATTTCTCAGTTCTAGGCAACAAATTCTTTCAACAACATCCCATATTGTGCAATCTGAAAGACTTACTTGACATTCCTTGAATTGTGAATTTTAAGAAAAAGGCTTACCAACAGAAACCTCTTACAGTGATGTAATTTGATTCCCCTCATCCCATTTTCTTGGCGGTTTGGAACCTCCACAGAGATGACTCTCAATTATTCGAGCAATTAAAGGGGAATTTGAGGTATCCTTGAATATTTTACAGAGGAGGAGCTTATTTACAAAATATTCTAGGATTGAATAAAAACCCTTCCCTCTCATCCTCTCCCCATCCAAAAATATGACTTCAGTGGCATTGAGCAAGCAAGACTGTGACAGAAAGAATCTTGTTGGGATGACAAGCATATTCCGATCTGAGCCGGTAGCTCGAGTGCTTGTTTCTCCCTCTTACCACCTTCTCTAGCAATCCATAGACATCTCCAGGATTTATTCTCATAGGGTGTAACAACGAGTTAATGCATTTTTCCTCCAAAAACCGATCGGTCAAGAGTCCATTTTTTATTCCAATGTGGGCTGCTAGTGGAAATTTGTTCCGAGGTACTTGGAGCACTAGGTGATAGAGCGAACAATTGAAATTTGCAGACACCCTGCATGTGAGACATGTTCAGTCTGTGCATGGAGCGCTATGCATGTGAGGCATGCCAAGTTTGTGCATGGAGCGCAACACGTGGAAGGTCAGATTATTTTATTTTTTAATTTAAAAAAATTATGAATTTATTAACAAAATTGCCTATTTGTGTACAATTGCATTCTAATTTCGAAATGAATCCATGGGACCTGACTACTTTTCAAGGAAACGAGGTGTAAAAATAGTCGCAGAAGCCATTCCCAAAGCATTGGCACATACTGACTTTGATTTATTGCTAGTTGTTGAAGTTATCTTAACATTTGTCCTCATAATTCCTATGCAGGCCACTGTTTTACTACAGGTAAAATTCACAGCCAGATTTTTCGATGACATTCTATACCCAAAATCCAAACCCACTCCATGAGCAGAGCCTCCAATTAAAATTTATATAAAAATAAAAAACTATTTATAACATTGTGTCCTTCTTCAAGTAAATAAACAAGGTGATCAAGTCAAGCTTGCAGGATGGAAACAAATCAAGCAAATAAACAAGGTGATCAAGTCAAGCTTCCAGGCTTGAAACCAACCTGAGGAGCAACAATACAATAGTATATACCGACTTCTTCAATTTATTTTAATCACCACAAATGTTCATGCGTGCAGGGTTGCTCGGATGCGGCTACAACATGATCCTCTACCTTCTCAGCAGGGACTTGTTTCTCTGCAACCTGTCTTGTTTCATTTAGAATATATTTTCGTGATCAAATTTTGTTGTTGGAGCAATCATTATATTAGTTAGTAAATTTTTTTATCCTTGAAATGTCTTGTATTAAATGACAGCGTTACCTTATGATTATTGTTTTGATTACATTTGTTGTATTCGGTTACTCATGGATGTATATTTTATAGATGGTCTTTACACTTTCCAACCCTCTCACTTGACAAGAACCCCTACTCTATCCAAACAATGTGTTGGGTCAGATTGCTATTACACTTGCCTCTCAACCCCACTCAAATTATTCTTTCAAATTCTATCCCTCCATGGATGAAAAAAAAAAGGCAATGCAAAAAACACAGCTCGAACCCCTCTATCTCAACAATATAAATGGTGGGAGAATAAATATCCAACCGCAAAATATATTTCACCTTCAAAATAACATTTCCACATGAAAGGAAGAGTATGAATACAGACATGACATTCACAATGGATAAAGATTTGTATTTTTTGTGAACAAAAAAAATTCGCTTAAATATTGGTGGGATACACATCCCCAATTATTTATAAAAATAGAAATAAACAACTTTGTAGTCGAGCTAAAACAATTGCAACACACAATTAGCAATTTTAGCACCAAAGAAATTTTCATGAGACAAATAAGAATTATGAATCTCAACTTCCCATGCTAAACACAACATACATTCAAATGATTCATCATAATCTACTATGGAAAAATCACCATAAAACAAGAGAGGTTTCATTTGGCTTCAGAATGAGAGACTCATTTTTCAAACCAAGAACCTATCCATTATGGGTCATGTTTTTCTATCCATTGTGGGTAACATTTGATTTCTTCAAGCTACAACATTCTATCACATAATATACTGTGAACAAATCTATATTGAAAGAGTTTAGTGAAGGTCCTTACGCATCATTTAGAGAATGAAACTATCAATTTCTACATGAGAAGGAAGATTTAGAAAAAGCTGTAATTTCATAAACAAAAAAAATATAAGAACTTTGTAGATTTTACTTGGAAATTCATTTATATCGGGATTTCTTTATAGAAAATTTATAGCCAATGACTAATGATAAAAACATGCTCAACTTTCAGAGTTCATCAAAATAAATAAACCTACTATATGTAGATCACACAACTTGAAGATGTAGTAGAGAAACTTATAGGGTGTTTTGTAGCATTAAAAAATATGCATTTGAAATATAAAACAAAAGAAAGTTGTTGTTGACTTCTCACCATGATCATTAGTTTATAAATTCATCATCCCCTATTGTGACAGAAACTAAACACATAATATTAACGATAACTACTATAGTTATCAATTAACGAACATGAATGAACCAAAATAAAAAAATTCATATTATAAGTAGTTTACAAATTCAAAATCCACTTGGTATACATAGCAAGACCCAAGGGCGTACTCTTTATATTCTAAACAAGACATCATATTTATTGAAACTTTTAAAAGGATGAAACAATTTTTTTCATATCAAATTTTGGTGGCCATGCCCATATTTTATATCTTGTCAAGTATATTATACATGAGCTTCCTTTGTATACTCTAAGCACCCAACAAATGTATAATTGAAAAGAAATAAAATATGGGCATGGCCACCAATATTTGATATGCAAAAACTTGTTCATTCTTTTAAAAAATGTATAATTGAAAAGAAATAAAATATGGGCATGGCCACCAATATTTGATATGCAAAAACTTGTTCATTCTTTTAAAAATTTCAACAAAGATGATGTCTTGTTTCCACTCCATCACAAAGCATGACTATAATATCCAAAAAAAAAACGAAAATCCTTAATAATTTTTTATTCTAAAGGTACAAGTTTCCATTTTGAAGCTATTTCATGTATTTCAAAAACCCTCAAAACCAGATTTTCAAGAAAGAAATAAGAAATATTTGAATCCCAATAACTACATGTTGATTTATCCCAACCATTCACCATTGGACACATTCACCAAACTTGAGGCCAAAATGTATGAGTGGGTATCAAATTACTAGAAAAAAATCATCAAGAATACATCCAATAATACTTTAAAAATAATCTATAAGATAGTAATAAAAAAAAAATACAATGTTTTGAAAACAGTGAGAAAACAATACTTTATTTAGACGTTTGAAAAAATCTTCAAAACTTTTGTAAACATTTTTTTTCTAATTTGTCTATGTCATTCGCTATTGTATGATAAGTTAACCACTACTACAATAGCTTCAAGTTGTATGAAATTATGATCTGCCAAATCATACTTGTACCTGTGTTGTCCATTTATTTGGTTGTACCAACTAAGTTGAAGCTTAACTCCTTCTTTCCTATAAAAAAATATCAATGTCATTATGGTAATAAAATACCCTATTACCATCCTTCTTATTATTTGAACTTTTCCAATGTACCAAATCTCAGAAGAAACACCTTGTTTTGTACTTCAAGAAACACCTTTTCTTGTATCACATTCAATGACAGATATAGACTCACTCTCAAGTAACACTTCATAATCCTAGCCAATTCTAAAACCAATAACACCCTTTTTTGCATTCCTCTCATCTCGTGTAACATCCCGGTAAAACAGTTTAGAACATTAGACTTAAGTAACACCATTTAGAACATTAGACTTTAGTAACAATTTATAATTATTAGTCAACATATGAGAGGTTATATATATATATATACTTGCCTCTAACAACCATCTTACCAAAAATGCAAATTAAAACATAGAAGTATTAAATGGTTTTAAACAGGGATGATTTTAAGGATGGAAATTTATTTTAAAATGTAAAAACTTTGACGAAAATTACTTATCCTTCATATGTCAACTATAGTTTTTAAAAAAACCATGGAAAATTGGCCCATGGGCGAATTTTAGCCCCTAAAATCGTCCCTGATTTTAAATAACTAGAGAAAAATAGAAAAAGCTTCAAAGTTAGATCATCAAAAAACCCCAAGAATGACAATAAGCTAAAAAATTCTATCGTGGAAAGAGGAATGAACACTAGAGTCATCTTCCTTCATTAGGAAGTGGCCCAATTTGCACATTTATTTATTAGTGTAAAACAAGTTAAAAAAAATACATGCCTACACATATAAATTAAACGATCTATTAAAATTATCTAATTATCAACATGATCATTATAACCTTTTTTTTCTTCATGGCATTATTACATATATATATATATATATATATATATAAATCCTATTCACTCCTTAGGTAATATATAACCTTCTCTCTTGGATAATTCAATAAGTTAATCATTTGAGTCATAGACATTAATCAGTATACCTCTTAATCCTCTGACTCATGAGTTTAATTGGACATGTTGGGGCTTTATTTAATGTGTCTATATACACTTGTTAAAGTGATTACTTCGTCATATATATAAGTAGAAAAGTAACAATCGATAAGAGCTAAAAAACCATCCAATAGAAACCATTGATTGATCCATTCAAAAGTATTCATAAATAACTTATAAAATTTACTACAGCGTAAGTGAAAAAATAGAATTTGAGCGAATTCCAATAAGGCACCGTTGGAAATCCTAAATAAAAATTGTGAACACAATGAATCCAAGCCAACAAGTTATTAATTTTTATGATAAGTAAGATAGGAGTGTATTACAAATTTTTGGAAGAAATTTTATATGTTACAATTATTCACGACAACCATAACCTACAGGTACTTATTAGTCCCGAATTTTGCTTTTCTTATTAACTTGGCACAAATAAGAATACTTTTTTAGTGTTTTAATCAAAGTATCTTGAAATTCATACAAATCGATTTGGATTTCAAGTTATTTAACCTAAGATTTGAATTGCACCTCTTATTTGCCCTCTTCGCAAGGTAGAGGGAAAATATAGCTTAGTCTATGTTAATTTAAAGAATATATTTTCATACTGGTTTTTGTCCAACAAAGTAATGTTAGAGATAACTCTAGCATTACTTTTTTTGTTTTTGTCCAACAAAGTAATGTTAGAGATAACTCTAGCATTACTTTTTAATAGTTAATGTTAAGATAGAATGTTTTTGCAATGCATAATCCATAGTAAGTTGATCTAACACTGCCACCTATGCCACCATGCAAACCTGCCACCTACCCCTTCTGTACTTACCTACTAGTCCTTCATGTTTTTTCTCTGAGTTGAATCTCATGCAACTATGTCCAAAGCTGTGATACAGAGTGTGATGTCGGACAACAACATAGTGATCCAGTTCGTAAGCGTTATTCTGATCGCAACACAGTGATCCAGTTTGTAAATGAGATCTTGAAGATGAAACTTTTAATAAAAAAGAGTTTGATTCTCGTAAACTTTATTCTGACCACATAGTGATCGCAACATAGTGATCCAGTTCATAAACGTTATCGCAACATAGTGATCCAGTTTGTAAACGAGATCCTGAAGATGAAACTATTATTAAAAAATATTCTGATGCTTGTAAACGTTATTCTGACGGCAACATAGTGATCCAGTTCGTAAGCGTTATTATGATTGCAACACAGTGATCGAGTTCGTAAATGAGATCCTGAAGATGAAACTTTTAATAAAAAAGAGTTTGATGCTCGTAAGCGTTATTCTGACCACAACATAGTGATCCAGTGCCTAAGCCAGATCCTGATGATGCAACTATTATTAAAGAAGAGCGAGAGTTTGATTCTCTAGATTCTGGTCAAGTAGATCAACAGTTGCGACCTCTCCAGCTGGTGGTGGAACTATAACAGGAACATCACGAAGATAAATAGGTGCAAATGTTGAGGTAATACCAAGAGAGGGAGATTATGTCACAGTCCTACCTATGTCTAAACTAGCACAGCCCCTAACTCGCGGCTGAAAATGCCAGATTATGTCACAGTCCTACCTATGCCTAAATTAGCACAGCCCCTAACTCGCGGCTGAAAATGCCGAAAGGTAACTAAATATATTAATAATCTTTAGGTATCCCTACTACAATGAAAAATCCTCTGATCAAAACATTGAGGTACCTGCGCATAGGAGTTGAGCGTCGGATCCCCAAGGCTCGGAAATTGGAGAAGGGATCCATCGTCTTGTATTTCATCTACTCTGCAGGCAGATTGCAGAGCCTCTGGGGGAGGATTACGGGGAATTCAAGCCGGAGAGGTGGATGACAGAAAGGATTGTGGGGAAGGCAAAATCGGAGTTCAAATACCCGGTTTTCAACGGCGGGGCTGATGCGCACTCGCTCCTTTGTTGATGCGCACTCGCTCCTTTGTTGATGCGCACTCGTAATCGTATCATATTCTTCATGGAAATCATGGTCAACACTTTAAACACATGTTGAGGGGAGACTGGAGGTTGAAACGCTTCACTTCACATCCACTTGGCCAAAAACATCCGCACTGGTAAAAAAAAAAATGACTGTGCGTATAACTTTTTAATTGGTATCCTTAATTGGTATCCAACGCCCACGCGGCCATACCTATCCGTCCAATAACAATAATTTAGTAAATCGTGGCCAGGTTAACAAATTATCTCTTAATCATTGAACATGGCAATCTGGTGGTGAGCAAGTAATTTTTTAATCTTATTTAGTAAATGTGAAAAAGTAATATGCCAGCATCTTCAATTTCCAACCCTAAGATTGAAATTTATGATTAAAAGATTATTAATTGTGCCCATTGTCAATAGGTGTACCCTTTCGGCATAATTAGTGAGTGAACCAGAAGAAAATATATAGATTAAGGAAAGAAGAAATATCTTACTTACAAATAGTGATATTCTTGCTGGAGAAAGCTTTGTAGGTTAGGGGGAGACTCAGGGCTCTTGTGTCTTGTGCTTATTGAATGACCAAGTTGCAGAACCGGTAAACTCTCGTCCACCTGGTACAGATTCGTAAACTGGCTTTAGACTTAGCCTTTGCGCAGGGATAAACTACTTCAACCAATTGCATTTGCAACCTCGATTTTGCGTCTGTTGATAGGTAAAAGGGACCTGGATCTTCTGCCTTCCCCACATCCAACATCTTTAGGTATAAGAAGTAAGTAGAACTCTTGATCTTTCTCTCTATATGATGAATATTGCTTACGAACTAGCAGTACGACTGCTTTTGAATCTGTAACTGCAGCTGATCTCTATATTGGAGTATCACGTTGATTATGTAATTATGATTAATAGTAATGTACCATATTCCTGAATAAAACCTTATTCTAAACCGATTTCCGTCAAAGCTTTTTCATGGCCATTCATTTCTCATTTCTCCCAGTACTGTGGCCCTATCTCAAGCCAGCCCACTAGAGGTAGCGTAGGGAATGCAAGGGAACAACCCTCCTCCCTCCGGTTGGATTCATATGGGAGCTGAGAGAGGTTGTTTCATCCAATGACTTGGACAATGCATTGACAACAATTGTCTATTATGAATTTATGAACATAGTTTCCTATTTGTGTACAACTGCGTTCTACTTTCGAAACGAATCCAAGGGACCTGACTAGTTTTCAAGGCAGCTGGGTGGAAAAAGAGTCCCAGAAGCCATTCCCAAAGCATTGGCACATACTGACTTTGCTTTATTGGCAGTAGCTGAAGTTATCTTAACATTTGTCCTTGTAATTCCTATGCAGGTCATTGTTTTACTGCACGAAAAATTGACAGCCACATTTGTCGATGACGTTCTGTACCCAAAATCCAAACCCACTCCATGAGTAAAGCCTCCAATTAAAATTTATATAAAATTAAAAAACTATTTATAACATTGTGTCTTTGTTCAGGTAAATAAACAAGGTGATCAAGTCAAGCTTGCAGTCTGGAAACAAACCCGAGGAGCAACAATACAGTAGTATATACCGGCTGCTTCAATTTATATTAATCACCACAAATGTTAGTGTGTAAAGGGTTGCTCGGATGGGCTACAACAAGCTCCTCTACCTTCTGGGCAGGGACTTGTTTCTCTGCAACCTGTCTTGTTTCCTATTTAAGACATCTCCATATTGTACTAGATAGTGGTATGTAAAAATGTTAATGTTTTTCCCAGAATTATAAGCCTAAATACAATATTAAGATATACAAACTCATAATTAATGTAAATTGTTAGATCGTGAACAACTACTGTAGTCTTTTAGGTGTCTTGTTATGCCACGCAATGGCACGTTGTAAACAGTTTGAAACCAAAATTATCAAAACACTCCAGGCAATACTTAAGAGACACAATGTTGACATGGAATCATCTAAATTCGTTCCAAAAATATGGAAGAACAACTGCACTTATAATTGTTGAAGTGCGGACATTCATTAAAAATTAGCACAACAAGTCGGATAGTTTCCAACTTCTTTTATATTAGGTCGGTTTGTAACTGATCTCTTTTCAGTCCTTAACTGGAGGTTAGGTTTTCTCAACCATATGTACTCAATCAGTACATATGGCAGAAATACCCTCCAATTCTCTTAATTTCAAATTAACACTTGTCACTTTGTCTATCATAAAGATTTTAAAAACTAAACAAGTTCGTCACTTAACTAAGTCTTAGATTAAACACATACTCTAACTAAATTGTGACAACCGTAAATATGTTCCGAATGTAATTCTTCTGGTATCGCCCTAAATATATTGTTGAATTCCGTTTATCCAAGTCTATAGGTAGTAAAAAATTTAAATAGAAAGCTGAGGTCGAAGGTCAACTTTTGAACCTATCTAGTTACTTATTATACATTCTTCAAGGATAGAATAGTTGATAACTAAAAATTTCCGATCAACTTTGTTTCAAATATAATTTCATAAAATCCCTGGTCTGTATAGCCAATCTAAAGCATATGAGTATGGTAAAACTGGTTGAATTCAATCATCGTAGATTTATTTTTAATTAAATTTATATCCTTGCGAATTCTCCCTCTACAAGGAGCATTGAATCTTATTGAGTTAGTATACTTGATGAAAGAAGTATCGGGGATTTATCATTAATGACGGGGCATGCGAGATTGATAAGATAAGAAGAGACAAGCCGACTGTTGAACTAGATTGGATATAAGGATTATAACCCTAGTGCTATTATAACCCTAGTGCTACTCAAGGCGAGGAATCAAGGAATATAAATTCTCAAGTCTGATAAGAATCAAATCTACAGATTATACCAATTCTAACTGATTTTCAAATAAAATCGGAATACTAATCAAGGTGCTAGAATTGAAATTCGAGAGTACTCAATGCAAGCAAATGTATAGCATTCCCAATATTTACTTAATCTTGCAACAACGATTGATGTACATACACCGCATACTCAATTTTGTCGTATATCATATAACAAATCTAAATTTTATTTTCAAATTTATAATAATTTCATAGGTATAAAAGAGTATCAATATTTAATTTCATTTCCAACAATAATTTAAGGATAATTCTACATTACTTTAAAGTTCCAAATTTACAATACCGAAATTAATTGAACATTACAATAACTTGAAATACAAAATAAGTTAACTTGCATATCTCAAGATGTAGAATATGTTCTTCAATGTCGTTTTGCTACACTCAAGATGTAGAATATGTTCTTCAATGTGGTTTTGCTACACTTTCTTTGAAACCGCTTACTAATCCCAAAACTTTATTGGTACCTCCCATCCATCGCTAGGGGTACTCTTCTTAGCCCTTAGCCCTCTGAGCCGCAAAGGGGATACACATAAAATCTAACAAACAATAGCATCCAAAATGTGCATTTTGGCAGCATAACAGTATGAAGGTGATATCCCCTCCCTTTCTCTCAATTATTTTATAGAAAAAATACTTAATGACACATGTCCTCATGCACAATTATGTAATTTTTAAAAATTTCATTAAAGCATTGTTCATCCACTACATGTGTCACACTCTCACCACATTGCATATGTAAATTACCTTTTCTATTTTATTTAATTAGACAATTTCCCTCACACTCTCCCATGTGTTCCTATTTTTCCTCTTAGTTGTTTCTTAATTCCCCAAACCCTCCTTTAATTTGTGTTCCCCAACTAGATCTTAGTTTTATTTGGATTATGATTCTTATTTTAGTGAGGATTAGTGGGATAATGACTCAAGATGCTACTGTTGGAAGATTGGTTGTTGTCATTGATGTCAACCCTAGTCATTGGTTTTGGACCCCAAGATTGATGAAGGTAATTGGACATGAAGGACAATGCACATGTGGATACAATACCCATGGATGGATAGTATACATCGTGTTGTTTCCAGTGGTAGGTGGTGGTAGGTGGCATGTCAGGTGGATCCTCATGGTTGAGTAGAAATGAATTTTTGAAGATGACAAACTGAATTGAATAAGGAAGTACAAGTCGACCCTAAAGATAATTAATGAAAAGAAACCTGAAACTTAAAATGCGAGATTTGTTAGTATATCAAGGGTAGCATAAGGCATCATATGACAAGAGCAAGAAACTTGCAACTATGACCTGACCAATGAAGAGTGGGAAGACCTGGATGCTAGAGCCCTCAACACAATTCATTTATGCCTTTATATGACAAAGTCCTTGACGAATCATATCTACATGAATAGGGAGCTATACAATTTAAAAATGAAATAAGGTATGAAAATTATAGATCATTTGAATGTGTTTTAATACCTTTATATATCAGTTGAATAATATGGATGTAAGATAAGGAAGTTACATTGCTATGTTCATTCCCTGAATATCCATCTAGTCAGTTTCATTATCTTTAGTACAACTAAGAATCTTGAATTTGATATTGTTCATGGAGCTTTGTTGTTTGAGGAGGTGCAGAGAAAATCGAGTATTGAAACCTCCACACTAGAAACATTGGTATCTAGAGATGGATAGACATAAAGGAGATAGAATTTGAGTAGAACATCCACAGCTAAGTCAACAAGAAGAAAGGGCAAGGGAAGATGTTGGTATTTTAACAAATTAGG
This sequence comes from Picea engelmannii, assembly GCA_009831015.1. Lineage (NCBI taxonomy): Eukaryota > Viridiplantae > Streptophyta > Pinopsida > Pinales > Pinaceae > Picea > Picea engelmannii. The sequence continues at coordinate 164,311 of ML785347.1, forward strand.
GAATCTAAAAAAGGATCGGTGGAAGCTCTAGGAATCCAATGAAGACTCCAAAAATGAAGCAAATCCAGTCAAATCATGTCCAAGTATGGTTGATGAAGTCTTTACAATTTGTAATGTCTCACAATTTTATGAAGAGTGGTTATTATATTATGGTGCTTCACATCATTTATGTCCACATCAAAATTGGTTTTCTACATACCAAGTTATTGATGGTGGTAGTGTTCTTATGGAAAAAAATGTTTCCTATAAGATTGTTGGGTTGCAAGTATTACGATTAATATGTTTGATGTAATCGTAAGAATGCTAACAAATGTAAGATATGTACCTGAAATAAAAAAGAGTTAATCTCTTTAGGAGTTTTGGATTCCAAAGGTTACAAATTTGTGGGTCTGGTGAAGAACTAAAAGTGTTCGAAGGAAATTTGGTGGTTATGAAGGAAACCAATATTGGAAATCTTTATAAGAAGGAAGGAACAATTGAAACAAGTGAAGTAGGACTGGTATCTAAGAAATAAAGTGCATCTAATTGTTTATGGCATCAATAAGTGGGTCATATGAGCAAGAAAAGGTTGGGGTTGGAGGTATTGATAAGATGTAAGTTCTTCTAGACTTTCAATGTTTGAATTTTTGCAACTTTTATATCTGTGTTGGTTACAGTGATGGAGTTAAGGGATATATATATTGTGGGATCCTACTACCCAAAAAATCATCACTAGTAGAGATATGTACATGGAACAATCAATAGTTGTTTAGGATCACAAAGGGAGTTTTGTTTGTAAACTGATGGAATCACTCCATGGCCTAAAGGTACCGAGGAAATTGTACAATATGTTTGATTCTTTCATGGTGATCCAAAATTTATTAAGAAGTGAGTATAACCATTTTGTTTACTTTGAAAGTTTGAAAAATGGTACATTTATTTTCTTAGTATTATATGTTGATGATATGTTTTCTTCAATCCAACGCATATTTAATAATAGAAGGTTGAAGGTTGAGTTGGCCAATATGTTTCAAATGACATATCTAGGAGCAACAAAACAAATCTTAGGCATGGGAGTACACATAGACGAGGAAAATGGTAAGTTGTGGTTATCACAACAAAAATATATGGAGAGGAGAGTGATGAGGTTCAAAATGTATATTGTGAAACCAATAAATATCCCTATATCTTTTCATTGTAAGATGTAACGTTGAAGACTAGATATTTCACATGGAGTTGGTGTTGTCAGTGGACACATGGAAACTCCATAGCATTGGAAAATGTTTCTTCGGTATATTAGAGACAAAAGTATCACCTACAATGGTTGCAGTGATTTAGTCTATGGTTAGGATTTCCACAAGAGGAGACCTACCTCATGATATGTATTGAAAGAATGAAATGATCTATTAGGTAAGTTTGGACAAGTAGAAGATAACGTGTTTTGGAGTGGTCTAATAATTGTGCATTTGACTAACTTTCCAGTGTATCAAAATGGGAAAATGCATCATTTTGTAAGACAAGTTACTAATGAAGGTGGAGTGGTCCATACATGAGAAAATTGTACATACATGTTCACCAAACTAGTACCATTAGAGAATATTCAGTAGTGTGAGGCTTCTCTTGGCTTGAAAAAGAGGTGATGAATGGACTTGGGAAAGGTATTAGGTAAATTGTTGTCAAGGTGGAGATTGTTAAAATGTGACAACAATCAATTAAAAGAAAATGTCGAAACTGAAAATTAGCTATGTAAATATTTGGTTACATTAGTTTACAAAACTGGTGGAAGTTTGTATAATGGGTGGTAGTTCTTGTAACTATGTAACGGTTCAAGATATACGTATGAATATCAAGCCCAAGACATGTATCAAGTTGTAATCTTGATTGTAAGCCTATCTTTAATAATAAAGATACCGATACCTTTCTCCATGGATGTTTCCTTGACACACCGTGAAGTTTTTACCATGTAAATATCATGTGTTATCCGAGTTAGTTATGTGTCTTTATGGTCATATTTATTACATTTATTATTTTGTTCCTCCTATTAAACATGAACATGAGCCAGGATTTAGCCAAAGATCAATTCTAGGAATTACTCGAATTGAAGGTTTGAATGATTTGTCCAATAAAATGACATAGAAATACACATGAGTTAGCTCAAGGGTCTTGTGAGGATTTCCTGGACTGAATGGAAAAAATATTTTCAATGGAATAAGCTTGGGCTAGACGAAAAAGAAAGCATCAATGGAATAATATTGAAACTTTTGGCAATGCAACAACCTTTGAATCGACATCTTAGAATAGTTGGCAAAATGGTCATGGCTTAACTCTCAACTTTGCATACATATGACGTAGAAATGTTTTGGAAACAAATAAAAAACATATAGCAAACGTTTTAGCAATTCTAATTACCCATTTTGGAAGAGTTGTAACTTTTATTCCCTACCCTACAAATAACTAAGAATATCATGTCTCAAGGCCCACAATTTCTAGACATGGAGTGCCAAGAGTTGGATGACTTGAGCATGGCCTCGAAGTGCCCCTCTTTTCTTCAGTGCCACCCATTTATCAACAATAATAGTATCCATCCCACTATCCTAGTCCTAATTTAGTAGTAAGTCTTGCTGCATGAGGCAATGAGTCGGGGAATCATGGTATGTGTCACTCTAATTATTGAAGCACTTGAATATGTTACACTGAATTCTCTTTCATTTCATAACGTTTTATTGGAAATTATTCTCTTTAACTTGTTCATACTTGGAAGGGTGACATGATGCCCTAGTAAGTTGATCTCCCTTTAGGATGGGTTTCCACTAGGTGGGTCTATGAAAGGTCATCATCCATTCCCTCCATACTTACTACTTTCCATCTTTATTCCTCTCATTTCCCTCCTACCTTTGTTCGGGCATTGGGGGATTTTCCACACTAGTAAGGGTTGTACCTTGCCTTGTGGGAAGAAGGGGATAAATGGAGAGAGGGTAAAAGTAGCTGGAAAAAGTTAAAATCCAAAAATGAAACCTTTGAGATGCTTTACCCAACAATTCTCGAGAAAGCAGTAAAAGCTTCTCAGTAACAAAAGGGAACCCATAATATAAATAAACAGTCAAGGTACTAGTTGGTGGATGAGAGGTCTCATAATGACCTCACCTATTATGACCATGGACATGTAGTGATATGACACTACCATCTATCTGGTCACCAAACCAGTGCAGTGGCTCTTGGTGGCATAACCAAGAGAAATAAGGTCTCATCACGATCCAACCTTCTCATATCCGTGAAATGCTTGTGGATAATGTTGTCACCTCTAGTCACCAAGCGAGGACAATTTCCCTCAACTCTTCCATTGAAGTATAGAAGAAAAAGATCCAAACAAATGAAGCTAAGAATAAAAGGCCTTGAATAGGCTAGGAAAAAATGTGGTGTCTATGACAAGGTGCAACTTTCCCTCTACAAAGGCACCCAGAAACAAGATCTACATTTATGTGTTATCACTGCACCCCATGCCCAAACACTTACCCCATGCCAACTCGCACACTTACATGACTTGTATTGTTTCTCACCTGGGAAACACCTGAAACATAAGGAGGATTATCCCAATAGGACACCCTAAGACCTTCTCCAAACCTGACTTGTTAAATTGCATAACGTCTTTGAGAATTTATCTGGGTAAAAGGGGGTTTGATACACATGTTTGGGTAATTTAATTATTGGATATAATTTACATGTTATGATCCCTATGAATTATGAAATCATGGAGGGTGTACTTGTTGTTTTTTCAGTACTTTACCCGGAGGACATATACACATGGGGGAATGATTAGCTCGGACCTCCATGGGGATGAAATCCCATAGATGGATGTTGTAACCCCAGCGAGGGAAAATAGGACATTAGAGACTTGCACCAAGAATAAAGAAGGGAATTTCCCTTGGAGATACCCTAACAGATCTAGACGAAGGGTGATCTTGCTCTTCCACCTCGACATTGACCTTTGAGAGACCATGTGATGTAGGAGCATCTCTCCACCTTAGCACGTTCCAACCGATTAACATGCATGGTGTGCATTCATGGAAGGGAGAGGCACCACCCTCTCATTTTTCCTCGAGAATCAAAAGCGTGATCAAGAAATTTAATGATGACAAGATGGAAGAGCCAAGTTGCACCTTCACATAAGCTGGAGATAAGTTTTCCATTAAATGGTTGATGGTAGGAGGGATCTGCATCTGATTTGGAGAATATTTCCATAATTGTAATTTTCCCATTAGACAAGCATTTTGAATGGTGATTTGACACCACTATCTTGGAGGGAAGCTCGTCGAGACCCTCTTGTATAAATCTTTGCATTGTATGCCCAGAAGAGAGGCTGGAATTTGATGAAAATTTATTGTAATCCAAGTTGGGAGGATGATGAGAGTCAAGACTGAGTCGCAGTCCAAACTTAACATTTGTAATTTGATATTCTACCATTAATATAAAAATGATAGTTTTTTCTGTTATCAATTTCTATGTAATGGACATTTTGTGTCGAATGTCATGTGTATGCTTTTGAATTGTAGATGAATGTTATAAATTGTATGCAGGGATATAGATACAATTTTATATTTGTAAGTGTGTCATATTAAGTCTGGTTCTCTAGGCTAAGTTTAAGGAGTGCGCGACAGAGTGTGGAAAGTCTCTGAGCTGACGCAAAGAGTGTGTGTCTGAACTCAGTGGAGTCAACAGAGAAACTATCAAGAGGGCATACCAGGTTAATTCACAGAATCGGGATAAAACTTCAAGGTGGTTAAGTACCTTGCAAAGAAAGACTGTGTAGGAGGATGCACAGTTCAGATTTACTGAACACTCTGAAACGCTTTTCCAAGAGGGCATAGAGAAAGTACGAGATCATACAAGAGAAACACGGTTGAAAGTGTTGGAATCCTTAAGAGAACATGGGGTTTTTTAACACTCGGAGGAAGGAAGGATTTGCAAGAGTGCATGAACAAAGGAAACGATATGCCTTAAACCCTTCAGGTAGGCTAGGGGAGAGGTCGTTGAAAAGTTAGTTGAGCGCAAGGAGTGCCTTGAGGAGACTGTAGGTTCATATTTCAAGCTCAGAAAGAAGAGAGAGAAGTTGTCAGGAGGGCATAAGAAATTTCATAGAGTAACTCGGAACCATGAAGTTTTTCAAGCCAAGCAAAGTCAGAGAAGAGTCTACGTAAAAATATGAAAGGAGTGCAGAAGAATTTCGAGAATAGCCTAAATATCGAAAATGACATTGTGCTAAGTGTGCAAAGGATTCGAGGACTTGTCGAACTCTCGAAGACCATAAAATTATCCATCACCGAGGTAGATAGGTGGAAGCAGATCTTAGAGTCGAGGATTCATACTTCAGAAGAATTGTGAGGAGAACAATTCAATGTTAAGAACCAAATATCAATATAGCATAGAAAAACCTCAGAATAAGTACTTAACACCTTGAAAAAAAGAGAATTTCAGATAATAAGCCTCTTCGAGGGGGAAACCTCCTTTTACCCCACATAAATTTTCAAGTACAAGATGATTCCAAATGAAAATGTCTCCTTGGCATATATGTGAGACTAGGAGTTATAATTACAACTAATGGAATAAAGCCGACATAAATAAAATAACACTACTAATGTAATATGCCCCAATTAAGGGGTAATGAGCCAATATTAGGTCTTAACATGCACCTCCCCTTGAGACAACTGTTGTCCGCAACGCTTGAGTAACTCTGGATGCTTCTGCATAAAAGACTCATCTTCCCAAGGGGAATCTGCAGCCGATAGTTTCCTCCATTTAATGAGATACTCTGAAATGGATCTATTCCTCAGCTAGAAAATTCTTGTGTCAATGATGGCTTCAGGCTCCAATATGATTTTTCCTTCCTCGTCAAGTTTTGGAAATATAGTTTGAACTGGGATCTTGTAAACTATAACCTTCTTAAGCATGAAACATGGAAAACTTGGTGTACTCATGAAGATGCAGGAAACTCCAATTTGTATGCCATAGTACTAATCTTTTGCAACACCTTATAAGGGCCATAGTAATTTGGTGATAATTTATTATCCTTCTTGGCTTGCTTGAGGGACATCTGTTTGTATGGTTGTAGTCTTAAAAACACCCAATCCCCTACTTCAAAACTTCTTTCACTACGATGTTGATATGCTTGTTGTTTCATGCGATTATGTGCCATGGTCAGGTTGTCCTTTAAGATTTGGAGAACTTGTTGTTAACGCTCAATGTGAGCTTCCACTGCTTGAACCTTAGATTTTTCTTTTAGAGAAGAAGTGATGGAAGGAGGGTGGTATCCATAGAGTGCCATAAAGGGTGTCATTTTTGTTGCAGTATGAAATGAAGTGCTATACCACCATTCTACCAAGGGTAACCATTTGAACCATTATGTTTGTTTATCAGAGACAAAGAAATGACGGTATCCTTCCAGACATTTGTTCACTATCTGAGTTTGTCCATCAGATTGAGGATGATAGGATGAGCTATGAGCCAATTGAATACCCAAACAAGAAAATAATTATGTCCAAAAATGTCTAGTCAAGATGGGATCTCTGTCACTTACAATAATCTTTGGGCTTCCATGTATCTTTTGAACTGTCTCCATCAATGCAGTGGAAACTGTACTAGCTTTGAAGGGATGTGAGAGTGCACAAAAGTGTGTGTACTTGGTTAATCTATCAACAATCACCATGATGACACTCTTTCCTTTAGACTTCGGTAACCCTGTGATGAAATCCATGGAAACCTCCTCCTAGTGCTAACCTGGGATGGCTAATGGTTGTAAAAGACCTGGGGTATTAATTGTTTCCACCTTATTTTGTTGGAAAACCAAACATTATACCACAAACCTTTGAACATCAGTTTTAAGGACATCCCCAAAAAAATCCTTCTTGACTCTATGGTAGGTTTTCAAAAATCTCCAGTGTCGTCCTACTGGAGAGGTGTGCAATTCCAATAGTACCTTTTGTTTGAGTTGGGAGTTCTTACATAAATATAAGCAATCTTTGTACCATAGTGAATCCTTTTTCTATGTAAATGTATATGATGCACTCGAATCCTACTGCAACCTTTGAATGAGAGGCAACACTTTTTCGTCATTCTTCCATTCATCCCTTGCTTCTATTATCCAATCAGATTGGATGATAGAGATAGCACAGAGAAAGGACTCAATATCTTCATCCTTTCTTGAGAGTGCATCTGCCACAACATTTTTCTTCATCTTTTTATAGACGATTTCAAAATCATAACCCAATATCTTGGTTACCCATTTTTGTTGTTCTTTTGAAGATAGTCTTTGTTCCAGGAAGTATTTAAGACTATCATGACCTGTTTTGACCTTGAAGTGCCTACCTATTAGGTAAGGACGTCATTTTTTCAATGCATGTAGTATTGCCATCATTTCCTTCTCATAAATAGGTTTGTGTAAGTCCTTTCCCTTGAGTGGTAGACTTTCAAAATCCATGGACCTTCCTTCTTGCATTAGGACAACACCAATTCCATTTCCTGAGGTATCACATTCCACAATAAAGGTTTTTGTGAAGTCTCGAGTGGTTAAGACATGAGCTTTGCACATCCCCTCTTTAAGTTGTTCAAAATATTTAGTTGCCTCTAGAGTCCATGAAAATGAATCCTTCGTAGTTAGTGTCGTTAAAGGTGCTACTATTCTTCCATAGTGTCGAACAAACTTGTGGTAGTAACCTATCAAACCCAAAAATCCTCTAAGATTATTCAATGTTTTGGGAATCGACCAGTCCATCATGGCCTTAATATTGTTAGGGTCTACCTTAACATGTTCATGTGATACCATATGACCCAAATACTCTACCTCATTCACTGCAAAGAAACATTTGGATGGTTTGGGATATAGTTGTTGCTTCTTTAGTAGTTGTAGCACCTTGTAAACATGTTGCACATGATCCTCCCAATACTTCCTATAGATTAGCATATCATCAAAAAATACTAACACAAATTTTCGAAGGAAGGGCTTGAAAATGGAATTCATCAACGCTTGGAATGTGGAAGGTGCATTTGTAAGGCCAAAAGGCATGACCAAAAATTCATAATGGCCTTCATGAGTTCAAAATGCTGTTTTGGGGATATCTTCTTCCTTCATTCTAATTTGATGATACCGTGAATGGAGATCCAATTTTGTGAAATAGATTGTTCCATGTAGTTCACCTAACAATTCATCAATGATGGGAATGGGAAACTTATCTTTAATAGTGATCTTGTTGAGCTCTCTATAATCTGGACACATATGCCATGAGCTATCTTTCTTGAATACCATTACCACTTGTGCAGAGTAATAACTTTGGCTAGGTCTAATAATGCCATCCTCTAAAATTTCTTCAACCATATGCTCAACTTCACTCTTCTGGGCATAAGGGTATCCGTATGGCTTGATGTTAGGAGGAACACTCCCACAAATTAGGTGAATTTCATGATCATGATTTCAAGTGGGTGGAAGACCTTTGAGAATATCTTTAAATACTTTGGAATGCTTATCAATGATCCGTTGGAGATCTTGACAAATAGATGGCTTAGATGTTTGAACATCTAGTCAGCATAGTTGTGCAATAATGCCTTGATGCCCCTTTTTTAATAATTTTTTCATGCCATTAGAGCTTATCACCTTACCGGGTTTCCCTGTGATACCTCTTAACTCAATTTCTTTTCCTTCCAATGAAAATTTCATGAAAAGTTCTTGAAAATTAAAAGCCATTGTTTCTAATGATTGTAACCATTGGATTCCTAGTACAACATCTCCAACACCCATGGGTATAACAATCATTGGACTATTCATTACATATTCCCCCATAGTAAGATTGATCTTATTGCATTTTCCTGAGCAATTGATAGTACCTCCATTTGCAATCATTACTTGAAACTCTAGCACTGGATATACAAAGCAATTGAGAGCTTTGGCTAATTTATAGTGAATGAAATTATGAGTACTTCCATAATCAATTAGGACTATTACCTTTTTCTTTTTGATGTATCCTTCGATCTTGAGGGTTTGAGGAGTGTTAATTCTAGCCAATGCATTACATGATATTGTGGGAGTCAACTCTTCAGACGAAATTGCTTCTACATTTTCATCTTGAGATGGTTCTTGTTCTTGTTCTTGTTCTTCTTCCTCTTCACAATCTATGTATAATAATTTATTCTCACCACACTTATGTCCCTCATTGTAGTTGCTGTCACAATTAAAGCATAAACCTTTTTCTTTTCTTTCCTCCAATTGTTGAGGTGTCAAACTTGTAGGTTGAGGTGTTTTAGAAGAAGGAGCATTATTCTCTCTATAGATGTTAGGATTGTTCCTTCTAGTAGCCATATCCATATTTTTACTTTCAACATTTCTTGTCACCTTAAATTCATTCTCCAATGATTTGGGTTCCCAAAGGTGAACCTCATGTTGAATGTTATCCCTTAAAGTTCCTATGAACACATCAATCAAGTGCTCATCTGAAATATCTTTTACCTTTATATTCAATCTTTCGAAGTTCTGAATGTGCTCGGTAACTGAACCCTTTAGTTTGAGATTTATCAATTGGCTAAATAAGGTATTGCTCCTTGTATCCTCATAGTGTGCTATCATTTCTTCCGTGAAAATTGTCCAAGTGACGAGTGATTTCCGAGAACAAAGCCATCGATACCATACAAATTGATTGGGTTCTAAATATAAAGAAGCAATTCATACCCTTTGTGTATGTGGTACATTATGTAAATCAAATAATTTCTCCATCTGAAGTATCCATGTTATTGGGTCCTTGCCATGAAACTTCCTCATATCGATCTTAGGAACGTGGTTGGTCTTCAACCCAAAGTTGGAGTTTCTCCATTCTTGATTCACCTTCCTTGTGTCCTCGTCATGAATTTCCTGGGATACATTTTCACTTTCATGTGTCCTCTCTATTAGGAAATTTTTCAATCCTTCCATGATCTCCCCTTTTAAACCATCCATATTAGTATCCAACTTAGCTTCCATTGAATCCATTATCTCTTGTAGTTCATCTTTGGTTACTGTCTTCTTTTGTAAATCATTTATGTCCCTATGCATTTCTTCACCTTCATCAAGGGTCCAAGTAGGATTGTCTGTAGGCTTATTTGGTGTAGAAGTTCCCTTTTTTGGTGACATGTTGGCCAAGTATCACTTTAAACCTTGATTCTGAGGTGGTTCTGCTAGACAATCTTCCTTTTATTGTATCTCCAAAATTTCGTCCCTTCTAAGTATGAACTTTTATTTTTTGTAGGTCTCTGATATTTCTTCTCTTCAATGCCACAATTATGATGAAAATTGGATGTGCCAAGTGGAATTTATGGTAACTTCCCCACAACTTGCTGATTTTTGGCATTTCTAGGAGATTTTACTTATATAGCATGCTCCACACAAAATGATTGATATAAAATTATGAAAATCATACCAGAACTACTACGGGTTGTTCGCTAACCAATGCAACTAGTCTCGCTCAATTTGGATACTCTAGGAATAATTTATGATTGTTTTACCCGGAACACATGCTTGAAACTAGTCAATAGGACTAGTGAGATACCCTATCTTCCACAGGGTGTATCTACAAATTTAAGATGGCCCAGAAGATGGAATTGCTACCACACATACCTTACTAATTTATGAGAATATCCTCGAGATTTCAAGGTATGAAACATTATAGAAACACCTTTATAACGAAAATTATGCAATGACTCAATTGAGGATGATTCCACAACCCTATCTTAGAAAGGTTGTATCTCTGAAATTATAAGGCCTCAGGAGCTGAAATTTTAACCCAACATACCTTGATCTGTCCACTAAATATCCTCCAATTTGTGCCTTATGAGTAGTTGTAGAAAAAAAATTATAGCTAAAATTCCATGGTGTCTCACATGTAGCAGTGAAACCCCAAGATCTTGAGCTCTCATACCATATGTTAAGAACCAAATATCAATATATCATAGAAAAACCTCAGAATAAGTAATCAACGCCTTGAAAATGAGAGAATTTCATATAATAAGCCTCTTCGAGGGGGCAACCTCCTTTTACCCCACATAAATGTTCAAGTACAAGATGATTCGAAATGAAAATGTCTTCTTGGTATATATAGGAGACTAGGAGGTATACTTACAACTAATGGAATAAATCCGACATAAATAAAATAACATTACTAATGTAATATGCCCCAATTAAGGGGTAATGAGCCAATATTAGGGCTTAACATTCAAACACTGCGAAGAGAGAAGTGTGGGGTGATTCTAGACTGTTAGATCCATGAGGACGCATGGCGTAGATCTATGTATTTAGGAGGAAGAACCTTTGGAGAAAATTCAAGGAGGAGAATGCCCGAGGAGATGGGAGTCGAAGAAATCCCAGTTGTCCATCGAGATAGGGCACATCGAATTGGATCGACATTTTGCTGATTTGCAAATCAGAAGAAGCAGAGCTAGGAGAAGAGTAGACTCAGGAAGTACAAGGTCATGATTTGATCTCAGACGTTGATCATGAGGAGAACATGGACCATGCATTTTTTCTTGAAGAATTTGTCAATTCGGGAATCAGGTAAAACGGAGAATGCAGTTCACAAAAGTTCTGAAGTGAGGAGTTGCGAAGGGAGATGGCCCATGGTTGTAGTCCGTGGTCACATCAAGGAGGGATCTTATAATATATATCTATCATCGATGGCGTTAAGACTTGAAAAGTGCTAAGGAGAGGGTTCCCAGTTTCCACACAACCTGCATGTCATTTCATGGTCATCCCAGCGCCATGGATGTATTTACATGACTATGCATGTACATGCATGTCTTCACAGGACTATCTCCACTCCATGCATGTATTTGCATGACTATATTGAGGCCATGCATGTCTTCTCATGACTATTTTGACTACATGTGTCTTTGCATGGTAATCTCCAAGATATGCATGCCTTTGGATTGTAATCTAATTCAAGTAAAGGAATCAGGGTTGTAACTGATGAATCCTATTTAATGGATTGAGATACCCCATTATAAGAATCCTCAAGTAGTCTCAAGTGGTTGTTTTTGGCTTAGATTGATCAATTTAACCAAGGTTATTAATAAATATCTATGGAGGTTCTGGTTCTCCCAGTTAAGGGTTTCCGGGATTAATATTGTCTCTATGTGCATGCTTTCTTGTTGTGTTATTTCTCTCTCAATTTTAAACATGGTATCAAAGACAGTTTGGGTTTGACTCCCTCATGGGAGGGCCTAGTAACTTGCAGAGAATAGAGTAGATAACTTTTGTGAGTGTAGATTGATTATTATCAATTGTCGTTATGAGGCGAATCTGACAAGTCTCTATGCAGAGGAGCCACAATATGAGAAGGAGACACTACCTGGAAGAAGTGAATTCCATAGGAAGAACAAGTTATGTAATTCATAAATAACTATTGTCGGTTGGTGTACCCATATTAGTTTTTGTTCATTGTTGCAGTTTTTGTTCATTGTTGCAGATCCAGATGCTTTCCTTGACATAAATGGATCAATTTATGGTCTCCCCAAGGAATCTCCTAGAGATTAAGACAAGGTGAATCGATGAAATGGAACTTGGCATCCAACAAATTAAATCCCTTTGTTATTCCTCAGTATTCAACCTTTGCCTCAATTAAATAAGGTGCAGTTTTCTCCCCTCATGAAGTTAACACATATAATGGCATTGAGGATATCGACTCAACTCCTATGGACATTGAAGAAGGAACTCTCTAACAGGTTAGGGTTTCATAGATTCAAGTCTCTATTTCCTCATATCAATGAATGTATTTCAAAACTCTTTTTATTTTAGGGCAGTTTGTTAAAAATGTTATTAGTGAGTCTGAGTGTGAACTTGATCTGGACATAGCTCCATCCTTTGTCTTTTTTTTTTTTGAACTATGTATAGTTCTTTTTCCTTGGCACAACCTTCTTTTTCAATATATAAAGTTCAATTTCTTTTAAAAATATATTATAATACGCTTTCCAAATGCTTTAATATTTGTTTATGTTAATTTTATTCACAATACACTTTAATTACAAATCATAAACTTAAGACATAGTTACATGTCACAACCATTTAATACTTTACTATACTCATTATTTTTACCTCTTTTCATGTTTCTTCCTTACATAATAGAAAGCCAAAATAGTAAAATTGAAACTAATCAATCAAATTTGGAAAAATGTGAATTTAAAGAGAATAAGGATGATAACTTATCGAGTAAAGAGAATGCTCACCAAAATTTTATCATATGGAAACAAGAAAGTGAAAATAACAATAAAAAACTAGAAGATACAATGAGATACAAGATGGGTTTCAAACATGCTCTAACCAACCTTCAAAACTTGTTTAATATGTATGTTACCCATCAAATTGTATAATAAATAGTATTCACACTAGATATGATTGATAATTGTATACATGCATAATGCACATGATTATGCCATATCCCCAATTTGTAGAACGAGACTAAAATTGAAATTCTCACTAATCCAAAAGTTTACAATTGTGAAATTTTAATTATAAGTATTGAAGACTTAGACTATTTAGAAACCAAGGAAAAACATAAAATTAATATACACTTACAACCAAATTCATTCTCAATTAAGTTAGTATCCCCATACTTAATCCAACTCTTCTTCTAGTTTCAATCTCCATTGTTACCTAACAAATTGCATACATTATGATAGTTGCTTGAAATATGATTGGCTACATATTGTACATATCTATGTACTAGTGGTATTTCATTATGAGTGGCATGCCATTCAATACCTTTATAGAAATCAATGATTTGATTACTCAAGATTTTATCAATTGTTTTTTGAGTTAAACACCATTAACTTATAACCATGATTTTTTTAATGGCATAACAATATCATAGTGATCACTCATTTACTAACCAGATTTCTATTTCTCTAGACCTCCTTGACAAAACCCTTGAGTCATTCTCTATTAGCCAAAATCATTGATTTCTGACATGTATTTTATGCAATCCTTAATTCAATACAGTCTTCTTCCTTGAACTCGCATAGTTTACTCATTATTATCACCAATCCAACTTTAGTCCAAGAATAACAACTCATCCTATTGCGAGTTCTATTTATGCAGTCTAACACTAGGAAACATTAAGGCCACAGAGAAGAATTCAACACAATCACTTGTTAAATAGTCCATGACCTTTGCAACCCAAGCTCTAATAATTGTAGAATAGCGGGTTTGGTGTGATTCCTATAGGGATCACCTATGTAAGTAGATACAAAATAGTAGGCCAGTCTCCTATTTACTTACAAAAGAAAATTTACTTGGGAATTTGGTTGCACTTGTCCGAAGTACATATTTTTAACATGGGTTCCATAATATTCCCAAAAATAATCCCACCTGTATATGCAAGGAATATCAGCCCTAGGACATATGAGACATGAAAATATGGTGCTTAAATTGCAATCCCTTCAACAAAGACCTTATCTCCAATATTTCTCAGTTAATGAAAACAAAAAGATTTTCACAAGGATTTCTTGACAACTTGGTCTCAAACTTTCAGATGTTTTCTACTTCTAACGTATATAATATCATCAATGTAAACCAACACTATATACATTGAAACTAATCTATTTTCATTGAGGGATTGGGTGAAACAAATATGGTCACTAGAAAAGATTTGTCTAAACCCAAATATGTGATACCCCTTGAGTTTGCTCAGCTTAAATGTATATCTCATAGTACACAAAAATGACCAAAGGAAACTTTAGATGGAGGTGTGTTGTTTTGTAACCTATTGTTAGGACCAAAACAACAACTTCACAAGGATATGAATCCTCCTGCATTTTTAAAGAGGTGGTAGTCCTCTTTGGATTACGATATTCTTTGTAATTTAAAATTAATAATAATATGGGACCATATCACATAATATAGTCCAATATTTAATACTCAAGAAAAATCAAAATGCTAAAAAAGTAAAAGTATATTTATAAAAAAAAATTCCTTAGAAGTGGACCAAGAATGTCAAACATAACACATTACAGAAAATAAAAATGTTCTCACATGCATCATAGAATAAATAAATATTCTAATCACATTCAAAATAAAAGAAAATGGTCCATTCACATGAGAGAAATTTTAAAGATTAATACTTATGGAGCTCAAAAAATGATTATGATAGATCAATTTCAAATACTTTATACTCAAAACTTAGAGTTATAAAATAAAGTCAAAATTGATCCCAACTTAGTTATGTGGGATTTCTAAAAAATAATAATTTCTATTACAGCGCATGAAATTCAAGAGTTTGTCCAATGTACTTGGATTGGCACTCCCGCGGACCATAAATAAAAAATGTACAAGAAAGTATGAAGTAGAAAGATCATCATGGGAGAATCTAAAACCACGTAATATCAAAAGAAGATAAAGACGAAGTTTATCAAGATTCGATTTTTGTTTTCTAGTCAAAGAATAAGAATAACTAGATGAAAACGCAAAGGAAGAAATATGTGATCAACATAGAATTACTATGATGGAATCTCTCTATTTTTACTTACTTTATGTTGCATCTTTTATACTCTTGTTTGAGTCAATTAGAGGGACAGTTGTAACTTCTTCTACTGATATCTTGGAAATCTTGGCAATAGAGTTGTGTAACCAATTTTGAATATACTCCCTTAACGAGGAAATGGTCACTTCTTGTTTTAATTTAATATTAAACAACTCGTGTTCGACATCTCCATGTTCAATAGATAGATTTTTCAAATTATTTTCAATCTCTTCATTTTTATTGGTATATTCAACAAGCAATTTGTCGATATCATCATGTGTGAACTCAACCATGGAGTAAAACTTTTCAGCAGATGATTTCTTCAATCCTTCAATCTGTTCTTCAAATTGTTGTCACATCCTAAGAATTGAACTTGAGAAAACTCAACCATGGAGTAAAAATTTTCAGCTGATGATTTCTTCATTCCTTCAATTAGTCACATCATCTAATTGCACTAGCAATCCCTTTAATACATTGATTTGTTCAATCCAACATGTATTTAATTGTTTAATACAGATTTAGGATGGTAGTTCTTCTTGTTTTCTCATCTAGTCGTTAAGACCTTTGCTACAAACATTTCAACTTCATCAACATAGAAACCTTCATCATTTTTAAGATATTCACCCAAATATTCCTTAGTGTTCTGCACTCTGAGTCCAAGAGTGGAAAATATTTTTTCCATATTCCATAGATCTAAAATCAATGACATCCTTTTTCATTATATTTTCTTCGACAAAATGTCGAGTGGAAAAAATCAAATTTGAAATTCCTTTAACTCTGGAACTTGATCTTGGGATTTCTTAAAAAATATTATCATACCGAATCATGGCAACTCGGGTAACCAATATGGGTGGAGGAATGCGAGTTTCTTCCAATTCCTTCAATCTTTCCTTTCGTAGATCATTTTCCTCCTCCATATTGGCGATTGAAAAGTCCAATGCATCCCATGTGACCTTGTGAATGGAAGACAACTTTGATGGTAACATGTTTCGAGTATCAATTTTAGCCAAAAAAATTCCCTTCTTAATCTTTGAGGTCCTCTCGAAAATCATTTTCTTAGAATCTTATCAAACTAGGCATTCTGAACAGCAAAGGTTTCTTCATCATAAAAAATCTCATCCTCGACAACAAGTGTAGAAGTATGTTGTACATTTTTCGTAGCAAGATCTTCTGTAGCTATATTCTCGATTTTCTGTAGCAAGATCTTCTGTAGCTGATATTCTGTAGCAAGATTTTTTGTAGATGATATTCTCGATATCAACATCCGGGTCCATGCCATCCAACAACATATCATGTTCAGGTGCATTTATTTCTACTTTGCTGAGAATTAGTTCTTTTCTTTTTTACCATTAATTTGTTGGGATTTTCTAAATTCCCTTGGATAGTTTTTCTCTTCATCATCCCTTGAATTAATTCTTTGATTTTTTTGTTGTTGGGTCACTCTCGGCTGAGTGTTTACCTTGGAGAACAATTCTTTGAGACACAATGAACGATTCAACACTATTTTCATTGGAATGTTTGCCTCTCTCCTTATGGGATTTTGTGGTGCTTATGATAGTCTTCATATGGCTATGATTTCTATCAACTTCTTTGACATTAGGGTCAGGACTATCACCTTGTTCTTCTCCAAATATAAGAGTGTTGATGAGTGAGGGGTTGAGCCCGACTCCAACTATATGATTATAAAAAAGGTGATCAGGGTCAAATCCCTTGATCGCCTCTACAAAAATCATGTTGAAATGGTCGAATTGTTTTTTTCTTTTCTTGTAAAATGTATGAAACCAAAATTTATAATATCTTGCCACTTCTATAACAAAAAAGTTGTTAGTAACATAATATGGAAGAAATATGGGTTTTCATGAGAACAAAAAAAACCTTGATGATATTATAATCATCCATGTTTTCAATAACTCATTTTCCATTGAGAAATGTTGAGGCTTCTATTGATATTCGGGAAGTATGTTCTCCAAATAGTAACTTTTTAAAATCAGACATGAAATTATTATATACTTCATAAAAATGGTGGCCAACCTTTTTCCTCAACAAATCTTGATACCACATAGTTACATGGTCCACTTTTGATTTAATAAGATGCCACATAAAATTTCTTCTAAGTATTAAACTTTATTAGTTGTGTGGTGACCTCATTTGAAATAATACTCGCCGAGTCGAAGATTGAGTTCTCGTGAACAATGAAATGTAATATACACAATGCCAATATGGGAATGGTTGTTGTAGAATCTTGACCAACAACTCGAGTGAATAACCAAGTGATTTATTTATATGTGTATTTTAAATAACTAACTTGAATCCTCAATACGTATTTCGTCATTGAGGTAGGATATTTTAGATATTGTTGTAGAATTTTTATTCCATTAGTTTTTCTTTTCGGAAAATTTCTCACTTCTTCCCCTTTGTAAACCAGGCTCGGCTTTGGAAATTTCAAAATATTCTTAAATACTGAAGGTGACAGTGAAACAGGGGATTCACATTGCAAAGGGATGGTTCTTATTTAGTGAACAAGTTTATCCATGCACCATGTGACTATATCTTTGCATTCAAAACCTCTGGGATGCAACCGGAAAAGAGTTATCCCTCATGTCCAGACTTTATTGTTTTCTTTATCCAACAACTTTGAATAGTACCAATATGATATGGACCAATGGTAGTTGTGGTCTTCTGTGGAAAACAGGTTCAAGGTATCCACACATAAATTTTGTTTTCTCACGGTTGTCTTCGCCAAGTTGGAGAACTTCTCTAGAATACTACTTAGTAAAATGACCCTTAAGATAGATTTATTTATATGAGATCATTAACTCAAAATCAAAATAAATGTGAATTTCCTCGATATAAACATCATTAATTAACCACCTTTTCAGAAGTAAATGTTGGGAAGGAAAATTCAAGTCCACAAGTATCAGAGTCAATGATAAATGAAGTGGGTGTGAAATGGTTAAGTGTTGAGGTATATCACATGACTTGTGAAAAGTGAAAGAGTTCCAAATGTAAGTCCACAAATTCATGATAGAGAAAATAAACTAAGTATTAGGGTAGACTAATCTTATAAGAAAAAGAAAAATAATACAGATCTACTAGTCAACTTGTGAATATGGAAAACACGACTAAGTATGGTAACTTCAATAAAACCAAGAAAAAGAATGTATGTATGGGATATATGAGAAATAAAATTTATAGAGGGGCAAAGAATGTTGATAAAGAGGAGGGAAGAAAGAAGGGAAGGGGGAAGCACAAAAAGGGATTCAACATAACCTCAAGGTGATATCACACTATTTAGAAAATGCTCTAAAAATTCACCCTATTGTGAACCTAACCTAAAATTGCTCAAGTGGGATTTCAACAATCACCTTCTATTCAATCATATAAGTAAAGTAGAACCCAACACCAAACCATCTAGCTATGGTAAAATCAACACCTATAGTAAAACTAGCTATGGTAAAATCAACACCTATAGTAAAACTCTTTGAGGCCAGGAGACATGGAAATTGAATTGCAAATTTCTTGCATGTAATCCAGATTCAAATGTATCATACATGATTGTTCTTGTTTAAAACTTTACAAACTTTTTCTAGAACATATTTTCACTATGAAGCACTATATCAATTCTAGAGTACATTAATCTTCCTCACATACACTACCTAACTTTATGTTTATAACGTTTCAATCACACAATAGGTCTCTACTCTTATCAAATTCCCTCTTTTACATATATATAAACCAAGGTTTCTCATGTCAAAGGTATATTTTCATATTGAGAAGCGTGGATTCACATCTTTGTTGCTACAATGCCTTGTTTTGATGAGAAGTAAATATTCATTCAATCATATACATATCAAAGTCACAATCAATACAACTAAAAGAAATGTAATGCAAAGAAAAATCCTACTAGAATGCTTTTGGAAATGCAAACTATTTACATATTTGTGAATAAAATACCCCTATGTGAGAAGTAAATATTCATTCAACCATATACATATCAAGTTCAGAATCAATACAACTAAAAATAAATGTAATGCAAAGAAAAATCCTACTAAAATGCTTTTGAAAATGCAAACTATTTACATATCTGTGATTACAATTCCCCATGTTGAGAAATAAATATTCATTCAACTATATACATATCAAAGTCACAATCAAAACAACAACAAAAAATATAATGGAAAGCAAAATCCTACTATAAATGCTCTTGAAAATACAAACTATTCAGGTATTTGAATTTGTGACTATAATACCACTGTATTGAAAAGCAAATATTCATTTAACCATAGAAACCATACAATAAAATAGATACCATAAAAAAAAAATGTAATAGAAAGAAAAATTCTACTAAATGCTCTTGGAAATGCAAACAATCCAAATGAAAATAACTGAAAAATGGTTCCTCTAAAGCATCGACCATATATCAAGTATGAATCATATGTAAAATCCCACATCTATTTTAACATTGAAAAAGTGTGTTTGCCATGTTGATT